>APFE030540110.1:0-11106 GCA_000404065.3 Pinus taeda | reverse complement strand
GAAAGAGGAAGAGAGAAAAGGAGAGGGGGAGAGAAAGAGAAAGAGAGAGGGCAGAGTGAGAGAGTAGGAGAGAGGTTGATGAGGTGTTGTAAGGGGAAAGGGAAAAATGGAGGAGAGGAGAGGGAGGGAGAGATGTCACATGGGGTAGGGGCATGAAGGAGCGAGGGAGAAGCAGGGAGTAGTTGAGGGAGAGAGATGGAGAGGGTAGAGGGATTGGGAGAGTGGGCATGGGAGAGAGGGAGAGGGAGAGGGAGAGGAGGTGAGGGAGAGAGAGGGTGTGATAAAGAGAGAGGGGGGGAGGGTGTTAGACAGAGTCGATGATAGAGGGTGTGACGGAGGTGGAGAGGTTGCTTGGGAGAAGGAGAGGGAGTGAGGGAGAGAGAGGGAGAGGAAGAGGGGGATAGAGAGAGGATACAAGAGAGAAAAGGGGAGAGGGAAGGGGAGAGCGAGAGAGGGAGTGAAAGAGAGACAACGAGAGAGAGAGAGGGGAAAAGGGGTTGATGTTTCGGAAATGGAATAAGAAAGAGAAGGAGATAAAGGGAAGAAGGAAGAGAGAGAGAGAAGGAGAGAGAGAGGGGATGTGAGAGGGTGTGTGGGAGGTGGAAATGGAGTGAGGAGAGGGAGAGGGAGTGATGGAGTTATGGGGAGAGAGGGGGATAGAGGGAGAGGGAGAGAGAGAGAGGGAGTGAGTCAGTGACACATGGGGTAGGGGCATGAGGGAGCGAGGGATAAGACAAAATAAGATATGGAGAGAGAGGGAGAAGACAGAGGGATTGGAAGAGTAGGGATGGGAAAGAGGGGGGGGGAGAGGGAGAGGGAGAGGAAGTGATGGAGGAATAGATAGGATTTTATTAATAGATAGCGGCGGAGAGAGGTAGATGGAGAGGATGAGAGAGGGAGTGAGGGAGGTGGAGGGGTTGCGAGGGAGAAGCAGAGTAAGTGAGGAAGGGAGAGGGATTAAGAAGAGGGAGAGGGAGAGAAGGGTAGAGAGAGGCTGAAAGGGAGAGAGTGGGAGAGGGAGTGAAATATTCCTCATTCACCATTAGATAGGATCTTCATCATTACATAGAGTAGTTTTAGTAAGGGAATAGTAAATTACATAACCATTCACAACCACTATTGTAGCATATTAACATAAACTTCATGATGTAACTTTCAATCAATTCCATGATTATTTTAACTATTAGTTCATCATATTCTTGAAAATATAAGTGTCACATCATGCAAGGAATCAACATTATAAACATGACACAATATGCAACCACATCATTTGACATTGATATACCCTAGAAACTTCGTAGGTTAAAAACTAGCAAACATTTAATTTTATTATTAAACACTCATCACGGTGTTCACCACTCTCTTATTTGTTATAATGGAGTCCATCCATTGAGCATTGTTATAAAACATTACAAAAAATATCATGTCAAAAACAACGTAACTTGTCATAAGATATTACAATCATCATGACATCATTTACCCACAAGCCCTTGAACATTATGGCTTTAGAGCCTGGTTCTTGCCATCAATGGATTATCCTAAGGTTGACATTCCTTTAGTCTGCATAGAACACTAACTTATTCCCCACCATAATGGTACTTAATCCAACTTTGTATGTCGTAGCCTTTTCCTTCAACTTCTATTGCCAACAACCATTGATATCATTATTAAATCAATTATTAATCAAATCAATTCATAAATATATACTATTGGTGCTTCACCATCTATTCATGTACATTCATGAAATGAAAATAAAATGTTGTGACATGCTCCCTTTAACACTGCGTATGAATTAGTTATACGCATATAACCATCAATATAATTCTATAAACAAATGCCACATTAACTAATATTCCCCCCATATAAGCCCACATTCTTTCCAGACAAATCACTACAATTGTCTAGACATTACTTTAAAAGAAACTAACACATCAATTATGATCTTTGTGCATGTGAATTACATAAAATTTATCAAAGTAAGTGTGGGAGAGAAAGGGATGAAATGAGATATAGAGAGAGTGGGGGAATAAGAGAGGGCGAGAGGGTGAAGGAGTAAGGGAGGTGGAGAGAGAATGAGTGAGAGGGAGAGGGAATGAGGGAGGTAGAGGGAGTGTGGAAAGGGAGGGAGAGTGATGAAGGGAGGTAGAATGGGGGAGGGAGAGAGGGAGGTAGATGGAAAGGGAAAGGGGGAGAGAGTAAAACGGAGAGAGAGGGAAAGGGGAATATTATATATTATTATATATATATATAGTGAGAGAGAAATAGAAGGGTTGTGATGATGATGCGAGGGGGAAGGGCATGAGGGAGAGAAGGAGAGGGAGGAAGCAAGGGAGGGAGAGAAAGAGAGTTTGGGAGAGGGATATATGGAGAGGGAGAGAGAGTGAGGAGATGGAGAGGGAGAGAGGGAGAGGAAGAGAGGGAGAGAGATATCAGAGAGAGGGAGAGGATGAGGAAGAGAGATAGAGAGAGAGGGATTGATAGAGAGAGAGTGAGGGAAGGAGACAAAGTGGAGGAGGAAGGGGGAGAGGAAGAGGAAGTCAGAGGGAGGAAAGGTGAGGGAGAAGGAGAGGGAAAGAGAGGGAGTGGGAGAGAGATAGGGATAGAGTGAGAGAGAAAGAGAGGATGTAAGGGGGAAATTCAAGGGGGAGGGGAATGAGGGAGAGAGTGAGAGGGAGGGAGCAAAGGAGGTAGATAGAGAGGGGGGTGGAAAAGGACTCAGATAGGGGTTGAGGGAGTGAGGGAGGTACAGAGGGAGAGAGGGAGAGAGAAAGTAAGTGAGAAGAGGCAGATGGAAATATGGAGTGAGGGAGAGAGAGAGTAAGAGAAAGTGAGTGAGAAGAGGCAGATGGAAAGATGGAGTGAGGGAGAGAGAGAGTAAGAGAAAGAGGGGGAGAGAGAGAGAGATAGGGGAGAGAGGGAGAGGAAGATGGATATACTGGGAGAAATAGAGAGAAGGGGGAGGGGAAAATGCAATGAGAAGTATTTTGAGGGAGTGAGGAATAGGAAGGAAGCAAGAGAGAGAGGGAGAGGTGGAGAGGGACAGAGAGAGGTGGAGAGAGAGAGAGAGAGAAGGATATGAATAGTATGAGTGAGATAGAGAAGGTGAGAGGAAGTGGGGAAAGGAGAGGAATATGGGAATAGTAGAGGGAGGGAAAAGGTGGAAGAGAGAGAGATAGATATAGAGAGAGGGGTAAGGGGTGAGGGAGAGTGAATGCAGGCTAACAAGTGAGGGAGTAAGGGGAGGGGGGTAGGGGGAGGCAGGTGCTTTAAGCGAGTGGAGTAGTGATGGACAGGGAGAGGGCTTGGGGTCGAGAGAGGGAGAAAAATAAGGGATGGAGAGAGAGGGGGGGAAGAGGGAGAAGGAGAGGTAGAGAGAGGGATATAGTGAAAAAGTAAGAGAGGGTGTGAGGAGGTGATGCAAGCGTAAAGGGAATGAGGGAGTAAGGGAGAGGAAGGGAGTAATGGATTGAGACAGAGTTGGGAGGAATACGAGAGGTAATATTGTTCCTTAAGAAACCAATTTCCTGGCTGTAGGGAAATTGTGCTTAAGATATTAACAAATATTATTTACTGTAACTTATTATTTATTATATTCCCAAATGAAAGACTTGGAAAACTTGGCCTCAGACTCTTAAAACATGTATGACCAGAACATCTCAAAATTCCATTCTTTACTAAATATAAATGATGAATGAGGAAAGTTTGAAGGGGAAGTTAAAGACAATACGCTGATTTCTCACAGGAACCATTATCTGTAACTGAGAGAAATTATGATCATGAGAAATAAATCATATACAATATGCTATTCTTTCACAAAAACTACTATCTATAACATGGAAAGGAAGTGAGCACTTTAAATATAGGAGCTCTCTTTAAGGGATTTTACCGTGCAGCTTCATTAATACACTTAAAAAGAAGAAAACATTGCATGACACATGATCGCGAAACTTACAAATTATATGTAACAAATCCTAGAAAATTCTGGTTTTTTCATTAATCAATGATGTTATCACGAATATAGTGGCCTGGTTCTCCAAAATTCCGACCCTTTCTTAGAAAATTTTCCACTTTGTATACATTGTGGAACAGTTATTGATTTCTGAAACCTATCTAATTGCTTTTTAACTATATGAAATAAAACTGCTAGAGAATTTACACAGGGTAAAAAAACATTGAAGAACAAGAATTAACAAAACAAAACTAAATTTAGAAAGAGATGGTAACTACTAGCTTGTTTTGTTGGCTCGCTGCTAAATTCATCTATAAACACTCTAATGATGCTTAGTTCCTCTTAGCTGTAATGTAATGTGTTTAGTTTGTATAATCTTGGGCATTCTGATTGGCCGAAATGCAAAGAAATATATATCAGATCTGTCTTGCTTTTCAACTTCGACTCTAATACCTGATTTTCCACATTACAAAGTGAACTTAACGTTAACCTCTCATTAATACGGAACTCAAAAAGAGTAAATCTTACTTTATAACCTGTCAAATCCACCCGTATAGTGCTTTGTTAACTTCCATCACAAATCGCAATCGGCCTGATGATCCCTATAAAACTTAACTTATGCACCCTTAGGCCGCATAACTATGAAAATTTTGGATTTATGTGTAAATGTTTTATAATTAAAATATATCATAAAATATCGTAATCAGCACAGGAACCATATATATATATAAATTTTATATTGGCCAAAGACCCAACGGAAGAATTAACCATAACGAATGTAATATCGGGTCCAGCCATTACAAATCGCAATCAGTGTTTATCAACATATCTGTGTAAAGGCGGACCCGCTGTACTTTAAAATATGATATATATACATTCGGGTCCCGCCCTTATTACATATTGTGATCGGCGGGGTCATATGCATATATATAGATGTCATATTATTTTGGACCCGTCATTGTTGTAAAATACACCATATAAATTTTCGGGTCTGGAACCCAATCACTAATCGCGATCAACGTTTATCTGTGGTGTCACCATCCATAACGTGGACCCGCCAAACTTTAAAACGTAGCTTATAATATGTCGGGTCCGGTAATATTTTAGCATTAGTTTTCTTTGAAAATGCGATTTATTTCTTCATTTCTTTTGCATTCTAATTTCCGATAGAGTTATGTTTTGCTATATACATATATACATGTAGACCCATATAACCCTTTGTTAAGGTATAAAGTCCCCTACGGCTTTGGTTCTGAACCCTAGTAGAGCAGGAGTAATATATAGCAAAAAACAAGTAAATAACGCAAGCAAAATGTTTAAACAAGCAAACTATACGACGATGTACATACCGAGGGGTCCTTCGTTCGCGTAGTTCTAGTCAGGGTTCAAACTCTTTGCAACTCCTCACAATCTTTGAACTTGCAAAACAACCAATTCAAAGACACACAGTAGCATATAAATAAAGCATTAAAATGAAATCAACTTTATGACATATTAGTAGATGGTTAGTTATACATTAAAATAGTCATTTACACATAAACCAAAATAATGACATCAGATGCATGAACAAAGTTGATATCAGGAACAATATATTTTTTCTTTTATTGTAGATAACTATAATAAAAGCATAGAAAGAGTTCACTTGAGTCTTCCACTTCTGGCTCCAAGCGGAACCGTCCTCCAGGTCCGTCCAATCTTGGTCTTCAAAAGGTTGCTTCCATAACCAACACAAGGATATCTCCCACAAGTGAAAGGATATCAACTCTCAAGGAAGCAAGGGTTTCCTGACCTTGGGGAAGTGCTTGAAGCACAAGGATCTTCAGACTTGATCAAGGGATAATCTCAATAGAGTAATTCTCTATTTTATCTCCTCCTTAAGGCCTTTCCATTGAAGTATTTTTATACTTCTCCCAAAGTAGTTTTTTAGTTGGGAAGTAGACGTGAACAATTGGGTCACATTCGCTAATAGGTAATCAACAGGTAAAACAAAAGGAGTATGGTATTAATCTGACATTTTGCTGATGTTTAGAGAAAGGATGTATATCCCTAACCAATTATCAATAAAATAATTTATATTAGACGAATTCCATAGAAGTCCCGATACCACTCATCCAGGATATCAAAAACTATTTTCTGCAATTAGAACAAGTTATTATTGGCCTCATATGAGGAAAGGTATTGTAAAATATTTAGAAAAATTCCTACAATGTCAACAAGTTAAACCTAAGAGTCAGAATCTTCCTCCTATTTTTTGCATCTTTTACCCATTCCTAAATGGAAGTGGGACACAATTACCTTGGATTTCATAACCAAGTTACCCAAATCGAAGAGAGAAAATGATTCTATCATTGTAGTGGTGGATAAATTGAGCAAACTAACTCATTTCAGTCTTTTTAAGTCCACATACTAGATGACACAAGTGGAAGACATATTTATGAAATAAATGTTCATGTTGCATGGAATGCCTAGAGTTATAATTTATGATCAAGATGTGAAATTCACCTCCACCTTTTGGAGGGTTCTTTTCACAGGGTTGGGTAATAAATTTCACTTTAGTACCTGATATCACCCATAAACATATGGCCATACTAAGTGAGTCAAGAAGCATTGAAGATGTATCGCTATCAGCCAGATTGATGAATAGCATAGGCATAGTAGAGCATGATACATCATACCCCCAAGTCGAGGATATGACACATATGCATGTAACAGTGCAATGAGGAAAATGGGAAGAATATCTTCACCTAGTAGAATTTTCTTATAATAATGGTTACCATGAATCACTAAAAATGAGTCCCTTTGACGTACTTTATGGAAGGAAATGTAAAATACCTACAAACTAGAGTAGTCCTAAGAATAAAATGGACTTGGGACCTAATATGTTAGAAGAAATGGAAAAAAAGGTGAAAAAAGTTCGGTAAAGTTTAAAAGCTTCTCAATATAGACAAAAAAATTATGTGGATAAGAAAACAAACTAGCGAGAATTCTATGTCGGTGATCATGTTTATTTGTGGGTTAATCTAAAAATGAGTACTCTTAGGTGGGGAAAGTGTGCAAAGCTAGCACCCCAGTTTTGTGGAAATTATCAGATCTTAGAAAGGGTAGGACTAGTTTCATACCAACTTTCATTATCTAGTGACATTCAGATTCATAATGTATTCCGAGTCTCTCTTTTAAAGAATTATATATATGATTACATGCATATTATAGGCAAAAGGTACTAAAAATGGTAAATATAAACCTCTTCATATATACTTATATGTCAGAATAATGACTAAATTGTGATTGTTGCAGGTCGAACTAGGATGAGAGTTTCTGGAAGAACCTCTACGTATACTAGACCAGAGAGAAATAATGCTATGAAAGTGACCTGTCATCCAGGTTAAAGTGAGGTGGAGGAAATTTAGCTCAGAGGAATCAACCTAGGAAGGAAAATGATTTATGCATGAGGAATATCCCGAGTTGTTCCATCAATGGTCATAAAGATAAACACCATGGATGGTGTTACGCTCAAGGGAGGAGAGATGTGACATCGCCAATTGTTGTAAATATTTAATTAGTTACTTTACTATGGTGAACTTAGTAATTTACTAAGTAGAGGAAGATATGGATTCTAGAATAATTTGAAATGGTAATTAGTTATTGGTTTTATTTATTTAAAAAAAATACACATGGTCTCTATGAGAAGTTCTAGAATTTACAGGTGGCGACTCAATAATTATCTCTTATCTAATAATTAATAGTTAGAAGAAGTTATCTATTTTTTAGTTCTTCTCTCTCTTTTTCAAAAGAAAGGATAGGGAGAGGAAGGTGGAAATAGGAAGGTAGGATGATGCCTAGAAGTGAATTCCTTGAGCTGGATCAGAACCAGTGGGAAAGACTTCAATTGGTAGATATTCCTTGTGGAAGGAAAGAAAAAATTATAGGCTAGACTTGGAGGTCCTGATGTCAGTGAATTAGAATTGCTATCTAGGCAATTGGTCTGGATTCAAAGGAGCTTGGGTGGAGAATATTTGATGTAATAGCCAATTTCTCATTGGAAGGGTCATGTAGCCTTGCCTATAAAATTTTGGCCATCGAATAGAAGATAATTGTTTAACTGGTTAAGGGCTTGGATTTCCTATTTTGTTGTTTCTTTTGTTTAAAAAAAAAGAACCATTCTGAATATTCGGATCGAGCACCATTGTTATATGTTTTGATATATATATGTTACGACATAGGGATTGAAACTTGTTGTTTGTATGGTGTATATGAATTAAAGAATTGGAAATTGAAAGCCATTGTTCCTATATTGTTTTGAAGACTAGTACTAGCATTTACTTTTCATGATTAATTAAGATTGAAAATAAAATTGGTTATGAACCACTGTACCACTCATTAAAGAGTACAAATAGGAATGGGTTTGTAAATATAAATATGTAATTAAAATATGTAACCAAAAACAATAGTGGTTGACACATAATAGTGGAAGTTAATTATTTATATAATAAGTTACAGTAAAATAATGCTTAGTTTCCGGGTATGCCAATTGGGAGGCTAATAGTAATTTTCTAAGAGAAGTTAAATTCAAATATCTAAGTACAAATATACAGTCCCATAAAAGATAGAAGGGATGGTTTTCAAATATTTTCAAGAAACTAAGTCGAAGAGGATTGTACTTTTAATTGTGTAAAGAAGATTAATCTGAAGTGAGGGCGACGACATCACCCAAACTTATTCTTCACGACAAACCTTATTGGCACAACCTGAAGAAATGGTTTTGAGGGATGTCCACTAGGCTTTAGAGTCTGGTTTTGCTTATATTGAAACCACAAGAAGGGTCTATGTCCACAACGGGAATAAAAAATAAAACTTATTAATTTAGAGATAATAAATTGGTAATCCAACATCCATTAGTTTCTAAAATTGCATATATAAAAGCATACACATGATCTAAACTACATACAAATTGACAAGAGACAAATTTGATAAATATACAGATAAAATAAAGAAAATATATAATATATGTAGCTTCAACTTTTCCGACAGTGAGGGGCCAAGTCCTTTGTCCAAGAAAAAGAAATAACAATTGTGATATTGATCAATGTTTAATATTTAGCAATGTTGTGCCATCAAACAAGTTTTCAGCTTAATAAACCAATGGAAATAAAAGGGGCTAAAACCCCACAATACAATTACAAAACCCTTAACAATGCACAAAATAATGTTAACAGAACATTGAAACTCCATCTCATATCTCATGGAAAATTTCCCTATGACAATCAAAATCCCCTAAGAGGCTAAGCGAGTCATGAAATAAAATACCATTCAAACTTGGTATATGGCAAAGTAAAAGACCAATAGTAAGTACCCTGCCACCATGACCCATATACATCCAAGGAACAAGGGTTTGGGCATCACCTAACATATTGTCAAGAGATGATGTAACTAGTCAAAATTACAGTGAGGGTAGCTTATGAATGGGCATTCGCTACAACATTCCAAAGTAATTACCTATGAGGAATCTCCTGCATTGCGCTATGCCTGAAATTCTACAAATAAATAAAATAAATTAAGGGTTAGTAATGGAGAAAATGTTCAAATTAACCTCAACCCTAACTCAGACTATCCAAATGTGGAATTGTAATTTATTTTACCTAGAACCATTTATGGGTATGGCCTCTTCTGTGTGTGGGAATATGTCTTTGAGGTTGGCATAGATACCTGCATAATCGAAGTAGAGAGACTTACGGAAAAAGCATTTTGTGAACAAGTTGCAACTAGAAGGCATTAAGATTAACAACATGGCAGTGTTGTTAAGATTAACACCTCACTTTTATATTTTATATATTTATTTAATACCTTTATAAATAACTAATAACTTAATAATCATTTAAAATTACATTATATATATATGATTACCAAATCCAAGAAGTACACTTACGCTAATTTTATGTGTGACAATAATAACTTGGAGGAAGTATATTCTTATAAGTGCCTAGGAATTGATATTCATCACAAGCTGAATTGGAACCGTAGCATTGAGAAAAGGATTAGTGGGGGCTCGAAAGCTTATTTTGGTCGTGAAAATAATTGTAAAACTGAAAACCTAGTAATGTGGGATAAAACGAAGTTCCTCTTCGAAACTTTAGTCACTCATGTTATCTTATATGGCTGTGAGGTTTGGGGTTGCAACATCTCTAGAGAATCGTGGAGAAAGATTGAGCAAATCTAGAAGCGTTTTGTAACGTATAACCTGAAAATTAAAAGTAATACACCATATCCTATTATCCTTATAGAAGCAAGTATTTCCCCCATTGAGAGCCTATCTATGAATAGGTTTCTGTTGTACAAGCACAAACTCAATAACATAGGCAATCATAGACTTCCTAAGCTAGCATTAAATTCCAGCCAAAACCACCTAAGGTTAGAACGGGGGTGGCATAAAGACACAGGGGCCTAGTTAAACTATTGGGAGATCAGCGAGAATGATGCACTGCAAAAAATTAATAGCACTAAAGATATTGTTACTTGTAAGTTCAAAGAAAAAATGTGGTGTGAGAAAGATTTAGAAGCTAAAAAAAAAATAAGTTATTATAAGAAGGTCATCAACTCTGCCCTAGAAGATCAAAAGCATCTCTCTATTTTAACTAGCTCAAAGAAGAAAATTAATATAGCAAAGATTAAAACGAATTCTCGTGAGCTCCATAGTGAAACAGGTCATTGGGCAGTTCCTAAAACACCATGGATGGCAAGGATCTGCCATCTATGTGAGAATGGGAACATCGAGGATGAAAACCACTTCCTCTAAAAGTGTCCCGCCACTTCCTCTTAGAGTGTCCCGCGTACAACGACATTATATCTCAGTTTCACAATCTTTGTTACAATACTGACCTTCCTAGTCTTCTACAATGTCAAAATTATAGTGATCTCACGAGGCTTCTCTCCAAGATTTTTGAGCATAGGAATAAAATCTTAAATCAAAATAAATAATTTGTTTCTATAGGACCAATAGACCAATGTTTGGTCTCAGCCGACATTAACCATCATCATCATCATCATCATATATATAATTAAAAATCTTATGACCCTTTTTTTATTTTTATTATTTATACATTTATTTATTTAATACCTTTTATAACTGACTAATAACTTAATATTCATTACTTTATATATAT
>APFE030540106.1:0-20767 GCA_000404065.3 Pinus taeda | reverse complement strand
CAACCCCCTTATTATATTGATATACCCATGTAGTGCCCATATCGTTACTATTGTGCCCCATAGAAGCCCACTATTGTTATTATTGTGCCCTTACATTATTATTGTTATGTCAGCTCTGATTATGTTATGAGCCCTTAGACTCGTATATATAGAAAGGAGGTCTTTTCATTTGTATCATCCAAGAATTGTTCATTTATGTAATGTAAAGGAGGTTTCCCCCTCGAAGAGGCTGAATTCTAAGGCGTTGATCTATCTTTTCTTGAGTTGGTTGCATAACAGTTTCTCATTAGTCATACCATAGTTTCTCATAAATGACCAAGTCAAGTTTACCTTAACTACTCAACAAAAATTAATAAAAATAATAATGACATAAAGTTATTTTTATTTTAACCTCAACTTATTTTTATTTTATTTTGAATAAGTTAAGAGTTAAAACTTTAACATTACATTAAACTAATCTTTTTATTTTATTTTTATTTATATTTATTTTAAAGAAATCAAAATATTTATAAGAAAAAAAAAACATGATATTATATAATCTGTTATACTCTAAACTGAAAAATATCACTTAACACAATAATAATAATTAAAAAATAACATACCTTTGAAAGAGAAAAAATAAATAAACTAGATGAATAAGTCTTAGATTTCCTTTGAATGCCGATCCTATATAAAACCAATTTTGAATCATAGATCTCTATTGTTATAATAACTTAATGATAGAACTTCAATGAGCGTGGACAAGGATATCCATGAAGATCCGGAAAGATCAAGAAATTTGAAACGAGTTGTTCCATATTTAGTATATCAAAATGTATATAATCAAATTCTCTTCAATATTACAAATAATACAATATATATATATAAATAATTAAACCCTTTTTGAATGAGGTATATAAATAAAAAGAATTTTAAAAATAAAAATCATTAACTAACATTATTCCATTACCAATTCTTGTTCACATGCAAGACAAATAGTAATAGTAATGAATAGCCACATGAATTATAGAGACGTAATTTGTTTCATTTTCAATTAGCACATTTTTACGTCGTAAGGCGTTTCCCTTTGAGACCAACTCCCTCCGGTGTCAACGTGTGCTGTAGTAGACCGTCGATATTTGTGTTAGACGATTAGAAAACTTTCTGTCGTTGGATCATTAGGGCGTGGAAGTTCCAGCAAGAATTAGGACTAAATCATTAGGGCGTGGAAGTTCTGGCAAGAATTACGACTAACTATATCCAGTGATTACGGAGCCGTTTGGAACAACTATGCTGCCATTTGGAATGATTATAACTTTTTTCCCCGCTACCGTTTGGAACGACTATACCTGTCGTTTGGAAGTTACAGCAATAATTAGGACTAACCACCTCCGGTGATTACAGAGCCGTTTGGAACGACTATGCTGCCATTTGGAATGATTATACATGTCTTCCATGCTACCGTTTGGAACAACAATACCTTTCATTTGGAACGATTATACCTGTCTTCCCCTTGTTGCCATTTAAACATTGTTGCTTGGAAGCATATGCCTGCTCTTTTCTTGCTGACTAACCAACATCGATGATTACGCTGCAGTTTGGAATGACTATACCTGTCCCTTGCTTCCATTTAAATATGGCAGCATACTCCTAATTCTTTCATTATGCTTTCGACTTTTGGCTAATTTTCCAAACGCAATCGTTGTACCTTCTTGCACAAAGATTGCACACCTTCTTCATTTATTTGCTGTGAAAAATGAGATTGAGGTATTGAGGTGCCATACTCCTGGTTCTTTCATTATGCTTTCCGGTTTTGGCTGATTTTCCAAACGCAATCGTTGTACCTTTTCATTATGCTTTCCACTTTTGGCTGATTTTCCAAACGCAATCATTGTACCTTCTTGCACAGAGATTGCACACCTTCTTCATTTATTTGCTGTGAAAAATGAGGTTGAGGTATTGTTGGAGATGTTTTCCCTTTCTCATTCTCATTCTCTAACATTATTACCATTTTACTTCTTTCGGTAAAATTATTTCTTTCCATAAATTGATATTATGGAAACAAAGTCACTGTGACCGGTAAGATATAGATATTATGTAAACAAAGTCACCGTGACCGGTAAGATATAGATATTATGTAAACAAAGTCACTGTGACCGGTAAGATATAGAGAAGTTTTATAAACATTTTCCATTAAGATGTAACCAAGAACTACAAACAAACTACATTTAAAATTTATATTGAAACCTACAAAATTTCAAATAGTAATCTTTGGGAATTTGAACGACCTACACAGGTCTATTGCAAGTCTTGGGTTATAGGGATACTTTCAGAATTATTGTCAGCCTAAGGAACATATAACTATATAACTCTATGTTTCTTTCTACCATATAAATTGTCAGTTGAGATATACAATAATTGGATATAAAAATACACCAGGGCTTGTTGAGCAAAATAGTAGAACAAATTCAAGATGGGGTCATGGATGTTTTACGAATATGAGAAAAGTATTTTTGCTAGCAAACTTGGCTTAGAAAGCTCATTTCCACAACCTGCAAGTACATAAAAAACAAATTATAATGATATCTACGCCTATAAAATAATAATAATATTCAATCAGATTACAAATCCTAAGGGTACACTAAACAAAACTTAGAATTCATAGTATTGATAATAAGTCTCGCAATATTAACCCAGTATAGTTGACAAGTACGCAACCCTTGTTAAATTATATAAGTTGCAGGAATTATTATTTACATGTTGCAAGGTAAACCCCGTGTGCCAGGGAGTTAAGGGGGAAAACCCTAATGGTTTATGCTAGGAAACCACAGACAATATTACCCAACACCCAGATTACGGGTTTGAAAACTAATTAATAGGGTTAAAACAAAAGCTTGATTTCTGTATGCCATAACTCTGACCTGATAGATTGACTTGAAACCCGAAATAAATAAAGTAGTGGTATAAAAAAACCTGTTGAATTGAGTAAATTCTGAATTGAAAGGAACAACTTCATTTAAATAAATGGAATATTTTCAATTCCTAATCTGTGGCCAAAGAAGAATAGAAAAGAACAAAAGACTAAGTTAGTCATACTTATACTTTGTAGAAAATTTGAAATACGTAAAGAAATATAAGGAAATAAATTACTTTAGGGTTTCCTGGCAGTCGGTGGACAATGATCTGAACAGAGCTATTTACATTAACCAAAAAACATGCGATAATTAAGAATAGGGTTCCTTAAAATGAACCAAGAATCACCCTTGATTACCTTGCAAAAATGGAGTGCAAAGGAACTAATTTTGTGCCCAACAATAAGAAATCCCAAATGAGCTATAAGATACAACTGAGAGCTTAAAACCCAAAGGAGAAAAAGGAAAATAGAGTTACAATAGCATGTATATCGAAATAAATATGGAAATGGCACAAATAAAATTTTAGTAGAACACGATGCACTCGTCCTCTGTTGGCGTAACAGTGGAAACCATAACTCCAAAGCTAACTTTTAATTGCAGTTGCAACACTGACAGTGGAGCTCTACCCAACAGAGTAGTGTGAAAATGAGCTGACTATGGGGTGGAAAGGAAGGTTAGTTATCCTTAACTGTCCTGTCTACATCTACACCATTCGATTGTAAACCCTAAACATCAACGGTCATGCCCATGACACCTTGCATGCGCCAAACCGGCCACGAGTCCTCATAATTGAGTGACAACTGGAACTTCGGGAAAGTTCAGAGGAGGCTCTTACATTATCACTTAATTAGTGGAATACCAAGGGGAATTGCATAGCGAGTCGTTATAACATGGTCATCAAACAAATTATAAGCAACAGTTAAGCATGTAAACCTTGCATGCATTCCATACTAAAGGTTAATTCAATAAATTTTTAAAGCATGACCAATATATTTATGGGACGACTTAAGCCTGACAGGATCAACCACCTTAATATAATTATATTAGCAGAAAACTATTGGGTCCCCATAATACTAGTGATTACCCCATTACTATTGTAGTTGTACCGCTTATTAATATCGTTGTGCCCCTATTGTGCCCATATTGTTACTATTGTGCCCCATAGAAGCCCAATATTGTTATTATTGTGCCCTTACATTATTATTGTTATGTAGGCTCTGATTATATTGTGACTCCTTAGACTCCTATATATAGAAAGGAGGTTTTGTCATTTGTATCATCCAAGAATTGTTCATTTATGTAATGTTAATAAGGCTGCCAGCTCGAAGAGGCTGAATTCTAAGGCGTTGATCTATCTTTTCTATCTTGTCTTGAGCTGGTTCATAACATAAGGGCTTGTGACATCACGATAGGAAACATGAAGGATGTCTAATAGTCAACCATGAACGATATAAATCTTGAGAACCTCATTGGAATACAAAATGAAGAAGTCATCCAGGAAAAGGCTCATCATATATAAAAAGGTAATATCTTGTGGATAAGGATATGTAAGATCCTCAAGACTCATTGATGTATACTCTCCTCCATTATGAGATCTCAGTATCTTGATCCTTCTTTCTGCAAGGTTCTCCACTTTAGCTTTGAAGTCTTCAAATTTTGTAACCTGATGGATCCATCTTCTTCCTTTTTCCCTTTGGTATATAAATATATATAGGACACCAAAACATTCAAATATGATCTACAGTAGGTTTCTTCCTAGTGAATACCTGTTCGAGAGTCTTGGTTGTCGAGGGATTTGTGGGGAATTCAATTTTGAATATATATTATTGTCTTTGTGGCTTCCCCCCACAGAATTTTGGTAGATATTGATCATTTAACATTGCCTTTACACTTTCTTCAATGGATCATTTATTTCATTCTACAACTCCACTTTGTTGAGGATTATATGGGACTATCAACTCTAACTCAATCCCAAACTCCTTATAAAATGCTATAATCTCCTTGGATGTATACTCTCCTCCATTATCAGATCTCAGTATCTTGATCCTTCTTTCTGTAAGGTTCTCCACTTTAGCTTTGAAGTCTTGAAATTTTGTGATTACTTTGTCCTTGGTTTCCATTAAGTAAACCTATGTCTTTCTTGAATGATCATCTATAAATGTGACATAACATAGATGACCTTCAAGTGATTTAGGAGTCATAGGGTCACATCCATTAGAGTGAATGAGATCCAATATTTCTTTTGACCTTGAAGCACTGCTTCCAAATGGTCTCTTAGTATTCTTACCTAATACACATCCCTTACATACTCCTTCATGATGTTCTTTGAGTTCATGTATTCCCTATAATATGGAACTTAGAGTTGGAAGGATTTTGAAATGTAGATGACCAAATATTCAATTCCATAGTTCACATGGGCTAATTTCAATGTGAATCAAATCTTGTACTAGAGGATATATCAACTTGTAAAGTCTTCCTTCTCGAATGCCAATTACTCTAGAATTCTAAATTCTTGAGTTTTTACTCCATGCTACAACTTTTTGATCAATGAAATCTACTTTATCACCCTTATCTTCTAGGCTTGAAATGGAAAGTAAGTTCTTATACAAACCTGGAACAAATAGGATGTTGTTGAGGTGAACATTACTTCCATTTTACATCTCTATAGAGGTTGATCCAATACCTCTCACGGGATAGATTTTGTTATATCCAAGTTCCAGTAAATCAGAATATTTTACCTTTGACAAAGCCTTCAATTGTTTGTGATGACTTGTCATGTGCCTAGTTGCATCACTATCAATTTCCCAAATTCTCTCATCTTGGAATGTGTTAGTGAGTGTCGAGAAGAGACCTTTATCCTTTTCCTTGATTACTTCCTTCTTTGTAGAGAATAAGAGGCTCCATGCTTCCTTGATTCATTTCTTAAGACATCTTTCTGCCTTTCAACACTTCTTAATGAACTTCTTCAATGTAGTGGATATCTTCATCATGCCCTTATCCAACCTTAGCTCTGATACCATGTTGAGAATTCAATATGGAAATCATTAAGATTAATTCTCTTTACTTGATAACTTCTTGTGATTCATTTTTACTTATTATATTTTTTCCTTATTTTTATATGTGTGAAGCATCAAACAATTAACAAAACACAAGAAAAACAATGACACAATATATAGGTTGCAAGTTATGGCCAAAACCTCTCCTCTTGAGATGAAAACCCTTAAATTTCTTCTCTTCCTTATAGATTCTTCAATTGGTGAATTCCATGAACTTAATTCTAAGACGATTACCCTCCAATACCAAGACTAACCTCATTGGATGATGTTCCAAATTCGATCTAGTCAAACATAGTCAAATCTCTTTGAGTAGCACCTTTTAGACTTCCTGCTGCAAGTTTTTTGGCCTCATACCATAGATCTAAAATTTCAACCTCCCTGCAACTATTGTTGCCACACCTTGGAATTTTGATCTTATTTTATAGCCCACCCCTGACCTTAGCTTGCGTTTCCCTAACTTTTGGAGCTTGAGAGTGAACCTTGGTGACCTTCACTTGACCTCTTTTCCTCCTTTTCTCTAAGAATGATCTTGTAGATGGATTCCCTAGGTATGATGCAGAAACCCTAGTCATCTTTAGCACTTGTGAGAGGAAGATAACCAAAACACAAATCTCCTTCATATTCCTTCTTCTTCATTCCTTCTTCCTTCCTCTTCCTTTGCTAGAATGAGTTGTGAGTGAGTGTGCTTCGAGGAGGACAAGTCCTCTTCTATTTATAGGGTTTTGAAGGGTGGACATGGCTTTTTCTTTAGGCCAAGTTGACAACTTCTAGGCCAACTTGGTCTTCGAGGATATTTTGACAATTTTAAAGAAAAAACTATTTTCTTTGCAAGTTACAATGTGCCTATTTGGGACTTCAATTTATGAGATTGACAATTTTGAATTCTTGACATAGGAAAATCCCTAGAAGCAATCATTGGGTGCTTCACACATAAAATAAAAGACATTTAGTATGATACACATGCTCCAAAATAATAATAATTTTCGCTCATTTCATAATTTACAATAATAATAAAATACATTTTATACTTATGAAGACCAAACCTAGTTACACATTTTTCAACAACAAATTGGTACCAACTATCTCACATTTTTAGATTACCTCATACATTCCCCTCTTAATCAAAGATTCAACATCTCCAAAAATATTAAGCTGGCATATGAGTATACTTTCCACCCTCGTACCTATTCAAATGGTCCATTTCACAACTTCATCCTACATCCTCCCTATGCATGAAAGATATTATTCCATTCGCTACCACACATTAAATTATGCTTGAATAGCAAGGCTTATGACAAACATGGGGAATCAAACCTTCCTAATGCTAGGACTTACAACTCGGACCAAAAAAATCTAAGGTATCAAGTGCAACGGATCATGCACCTCTTTCCATAGAACAACATTTAAATTCAAGTACAAGAAGTATTTGAATGTTGTACAACAACATTATCCACATCACATGCCCAAAACATGATCCAATAGAAAAAAAATGATTGGTTATCAAGGTTATTATCTTATGTCAATCTCGTTTGCTAAAGCTAATCCAATATACTTCCATACTAACTCCATAGAATAATAAAACTTTATATATAACTCCTATGGTATAGTTCTTACTCAAAACATTTCCAATGAATTTTATTTCTCCAATTCCAAAATAGAACAATATATAACAAAAATCCATTTTTTTCCAAACCCTACAATACCATGTTCAGAAAAATTCATAGAAAAAGGTGAAGGATAAAGCTAATACTGGAATGAAACCTTGTACTAATCCAAGCAATGGTAATTTAAAGATTTTTTGTTCTTCCTATAAACCCTTGTGTCTATGACTAACATTGATATCCCCTTTCGTAAACAACCCTTCCTTTGATTTTCCGCTACAATCTTTGATAGGTGACTACATTTACAACATAGAAAATAGTGGCAAGTCTACAAACCCTCACTCCACGATGCATATGATCTTGTATTCTCCACTTCATATAAAATCCCCTAGTGTTTCATGGATTAATTTCCCTTGCTCTATGGATTTGAAGCCTCACACTAACAAGCACATTGTTTATTTTCAGCTAGGGCTTGTAGAATTAGTGAACATAGGCCTAAATGATAACTTATAGCAACACAACTTATAGTAATGATCTAAGAGTCAACCGTTCAATCTTTTTGACTTCTAAATAATACATATCATAATCTCACAAATTTATTTCAAGCTGATATTTCTGTAATACATTTGCAAACATCTCCAAATATTTACACTTCCAATCTCTACATTGGATTTTAGCCAAATGGGAAACTCTAACAATCTCATAAATGACTAAATTTTGGCCTCGAGAGTACAAATGACTCCACACTTGTTTCTCTTACCCTTTCCCTTGTTTCTCATTTTACATTTCTAGAAACATAGTTGTCTATTACCCTAGAATGACACTAAGTGCTCAATTTCTGAAATGAAATGATCTCATTCTCAACAATGGTGGAACCTTTTAGAGGAGAAAATATCCTTCAATATTTGAATTAAGAATTTCATCTTTGTAAAAAACATTGCTTATGTTTTTTAGTCAACCACATTCATATTAGATCTTTGTAATTTTCTCACGGGCCAATTATTCCATGTTAGTATGCTTTGAGCACTTATTCCTTGAGATAATTGATGATGCACGATTATCTTTGAGAATAGATTTGTAACCATCCATATTGAAGATTGACATATAAATAAGTATCGATAATTGTCATATTTGTTACAATTGTTTTTCTATATATGATGACCATTTAACTCAAATTTTGTTTCTTCCCTTATTTTAGCTAAGAAATATTACAAGTGGATTAAGGGCAGTTAAGGATTTGTTTTGGTGAGTTTTACAGACGAAATTTCGGATTTTGGCTCTCTACCATGGGCGAGGCCTCCAACGATGGGCTTAGAATTTTGGATCCCAATAACCAAATTTATATTGGATAAAATATATAAAAATGTATATCCTTGAAGAAAATGTTGAATTTTATAGCTATGGTTAGTATTCATAATCATTATTATCATTTATGTACTCATATAAATATATTTCTATGTAAAGCATGTTCTTCATACTGTAATTTTCTTTTTATTATTTATGAATTTGTCAAAAGAAATATTAGAAGGTGTGTTCTTCATGACCTTCTCAAAAGGAAAATTTTAATTTTAAAATTTGGTTTATGGATCCACAAGAAGACCAAGTTAGCCCTCCTCCCTATCAATTCGACTCAACCGTAAAGAGGAACCTATTCCACCCCTAAAGAAATTATATATATAAGGTCACTTGATCTCCCTCATGGTGTAATTGACATCTCACCATATCAAGCATGTTCTTCTCCCTTAAAATGAAGAATTCAAGAAGATGAAGGCCGAACATAGAAGAATATTTTTCCACTCCCATGTGTGACCAAACTTGGGATGAATTTTCTATGATGCATTTCTATGGAGAAGTCAAAAAATTTAAGTGGAAGAAAGAGACTTCAACTAAGCCTTTGAACAAGCTTTCCTACTATTGTTTTGGTTGTTTTACCTCGCCTCTTGGTGGACTATTGGTCTAGTCATCTTGATGATTAGTTTTTCTATGACTTTTATGTCTCTTGTTTTGACTTGATTCTATAAGGAAAGGTTTTTGGGTTTCCCCCCATGTGGGTTTTCCAATGGTAAACTCTTGTTTGGTTGTCTCTTTCTGATCCTTCTGGAATTTTTGTTTTGTTGTTGAGCTCCTCTGTGTAATTGATTTATGATAGAAAATATCACAAGAGAAAGATTAATAAATATCATAATATGTAATTATTAGCTTAGAGGATGCCCTAGAATTTAAACAAAAAACACATTTAGTTTATCCTTTTCGTTTACCATTTCCATGCATGTATTTTTTTGTTTTTGTTTGACACCATAAAATAATGAATTAAGCATATTAGAGGCACAAATTAAATAACAACATAAGCTTCGTTCAAATCATGAGAATGAACTTAGAAAATACCTTCAACATTGAACCATGTTGACATGTGAAACTAGACTATGAAGGTGTCCTCCTCCTAAAATTCTCTTGAACCACCTACGTAATTTTTTTACCTAGCCAAATTAGGAACATCTTATGTGACTTCTTAGCCCTATGGAACCTCTGTAAGTTCCCTAGACTTTTGTGTTGAAACCCCAAAACCGCATCTTGTAGTGTGTGTCAACCACCTAGTGTTTGACACCTTCCTCAATCTCCACAAATTGTAACAACTCCTTAGCACAAAAACTCTTACAAGAACCCAAATCCTTTCCCTATCCCCCTAACTCCAAAATCCAAAATCCAAAGTTGAAATCCCTCCACCATTCTCCGCCTCCTATTCATCTATCCTTTACCAATATCTAAAATATTCTCCCCCATTAATGGCTTACCTACCAAGTTATAGAAACCTCCCCAACTGAAAAATTTGTCACCTTAAAGGTCCACTTAACCCTATTAATGCTAGGGTCTGGCGTGCCCCCCTTATAGGATAAGACAAGACAACAAATCCTAAATAATAATAATTAATACACATTAAAATAGCCAAGAAATATCAATGATCTAGTCGAAATCAATAAGTTATGTGAGGGCCCAATTTAATTTAATATTAAATTAATGATAAGGTTACTCTTAAAAGTATAAAACGTCAATTTATCATTAATCAATCTTAAAGACTATTCATAGAACTACATAGGTTAATCATTAATAAAGCTTAAAGAATAAATATTAATTTAATATAAGCTCTATTTACGATTAGGTTCGAATCATATACCATAGAAATAGTTGCGTATTTATGCAATGTGTGGGTATGTAGCTAGTAGTATGGACATGCGTCATACATGTACTATTAACACTAATAATAAATTAACATATCAATCAATCTTTCAAAAGCAAGGCTAATATCTAAGCGTCACATATAAGATCAAGGAGTGGGCATTACAATCATTTTCATCATCATCCTCCCCGTCATTCTCATCATTATTTTCGTCGTTGTGGTCGTCATCATCACGTCCACCATCGTCGTGATCTCCTTTGTTATCTTCATTGTCATCATCATCATCATTGTCATCATTCCTCCTCCTCATCATCATTATCATTTTTGTCATCATCTTGCCCCTCCTCGTCATTATTTTCATTGCCATCATCATCATCATTAGTAGCAACATCATCATTTTCATCATTGTTTTCATTGTCATAATCGTCACCACCACACCACCACCATTGTTTTTGTTTCCTCCAATGCTACCCCCACCACCTCTCTCACCCTTGATTATTAAAGTTGAAACATCAATATCACTAAATTAAAAACATAATATATATTTTCAAATCATCTTAGTTCATTTTGAAAAATTAATATCACTTAATAAAAAAGCTTTCATAAAATAAAAAAAATATTCATTAATTTATTTTGTTGGCATTTTTCCTTATAATGTTTTCCACATTATAAAGGTTTTTTTTATAGGTACAATTTAGCTATTGAATATTTTGATTTTGATGACAATGATAGAATTTTTAATGACATCTAAATTGTTTGTTATTTAAAATGTATTTTTAAATGCATAAATAGATTGTTTAAATGCCCTTGAAACATTTATAATATACATATCACATTACTCAAATTAATAATTCCAATTATATAAGTTACACAACTCAAATTTACTCAACAATCTTGAAAAATTACCTAAACTTTAAAAAAATAAATTAAATTAATCCTTATATATAGAGTTTATATTGGATTCATATATTACACAAAAATCTTGAAAAATTATAAGCAAAATTTACTCAAAAATCATGCAAAATTAACTAAATTTTAAAAACTAAAATAAATTTATCCTTATATAGATGGTTTATATTGGATTCATATATTAATTTCGATTAATATTGATGGTTGGTATCATGACAGGTCCATTATCGTTAAGTTATCCAATTATCGTTGCAAATAATCACGCGCAACAAGTTGGTGAAAATTTTGATGTGGGTTTGCTTGAATTTTGCAGCCGATTTTGAATTCAAACGCCCACATTGCGGCCTTCAAACCCTATTCCTCATATACATATAAAAAAGCCTCACATATTCACCTATTTATCTCTCGATTGCTGCGCAGTTCAGTTCTATTCGATCTCTCGATCGCTGCGCAGTTCAGTTTTGTCCATAATGTCCAAAGCTACGGATGTCCAAAAAAGGTTGGGATTTTTTTGTTTTTTCTTCCTAACACGCATTACTTGTTGCACAAAGTTAATGCAATTTAGAATATTTTGGTTTAACCTATTTTGTACGCTAAAAACTTTCTTTAACATTAAAGTCTGAGCTTATGCAACTAATGGTACTTTTCCTACTCTTTTAACATACCCTTCTGTTTGTGATTATGACCTACTCAGTGTTTTTATATCATGTTTGCCATACTCACTATATATATTTTTTGTTTGCTGTTTGTCTTATTCACTTTCTATGTAGAGTATATATTTTTAGTTTTTTTTTGGATCTACTATTTTCATTGAAGGAATTTATTAACAATACATTCTATTGGAAACTGTTTTAAATCTGTGGATTATCTAGAATGCATAATAGTTTCATAGTTAAATTGTAATTTTCTTGTTTTTTTATTCCATTTTGCTATATTTTGGTGATTTTATTTTATTATCTAGAACATAATTTTTATTTTCTAATTCTTATTTAATCTTCAGATGAGTGGTACACCTGGAATTTCAGCTTTTCCAGAGGCAAATGACATTTTCTCTTGTGTTGGCACCATAAATGGAGGAAAAGACACTGTTTATGAGGGTCTGACATATAAGGTTTCTATGAGTTTTCCAAAGGATTATCCCTTCAAGCCTCCTGTAGTGAAATTTGAGACACCTTGCTTCCATCCTAATGTTGACAAGCTTGGAAACATATGCTTGAACATTCTTAAGGTATGTTTTATTTGTTTATTGTCTTTTCCCTTACCTTCTAGTTTTTAGAAAGTTCCGTAGAACTTTCAAGCCTAAATATTCTATGCTAAGTAATATGTCACCTTTTATACATTGATTTGTAATGAGAATTGATTATAGGAAAAATGGTCCTCAGCATATGATGTTCGTACTATCCTCCTATCTATTCAAAGCCTTTTGGGAGGTAAACATGAGCTTAATCTAGATCAACTTTGTAATTTTATATTCCTATGGTTTTGTTTTCCACACTCAATGAACTTTTTTATATTGTGCAGAACCAAATAATGAATCTCCTCTTAATACCTTTGCAGCCTCCATATGGAGCAATCAAGAAGGTAATGCTTGTGACTCTTATTAAACTAAATTGCAATTCCTAATTGTATGGCATGATGATTGAATTAATTGTCTTTTAATAATAGTCTAGAAGTCTTAGTTTTAAGGCATTCACTAATTATGGTTGAAAATGTGTAGACTTCAAAAAAGCAGTGATGAAGCAGTACAAGGATGACCGTGGAGCAACTAGTCAATAGTTTCAATTCATGCAGTTTTCAAGATTCAAAGATTATTTTCCTTCCCTGAAGTCAAATCAAAATGTCTTGGAGGGTGGTTTAAATTTTTTTTAGTGTATTGTAACAGAAGTGGTGGAGTATAAAAAATGTATTGTTTATTAAAATTGAATTTAGATAGAAAGTATACTTATTGTGGCTCTTAACCAATGCTTAATGTTTTTTGTAAATGTATATATATCTATTTTGTCCTATGGAATTTGCTTAGTTATAAACTAACCATCATATGAATTATGGTGGTTTCTTATATAAATGTATAGGATTAGTAAGGAATTATATGATGAATCTTGGTGCATGCATTTTTTCAACAAATGTTTATAGACTATTGGTAAACTTGAATTCATACTTGTAAGTCATAAACATATTGTCTCATGAATTCTACTTTCGTTTTGAGTGCTAGTAGATGTTTATAATAAATGTATATCATTTCCATTTCGCAATTTATTGAGTATTGGAAATTTGCTTTGTAGATGCTTATAATAAATGTATATCATTTCTATTATCTTAATTTATTGAGTCTTTGACTACATTGGAAATTTGCGTCTAGAAGTTAGTACATGGAAAATTATTTGCACATGAAAGTGATTACATAAACCTTATTTGTTGGAGATGAAAAGTAATGTTTTTCTATGTTACTATCAATATTTTATAAATTTATTTTTCATTTAAAATACTTATTATAAAATTAATAATTTAGTAATTTAAATAATGCAAATTATTTAATTTTCTCCATATTTATGTTATTTTATAGTTTTTTTGGAATAAAATTCCATCTTAGATAGCATGACAATAATAAAATAATGTAAATAGAATATAATGGAATTGCTTATTTTAAGAAGTTAAAATTGATGAAGGTTCTTATTTCAACCTAAGGTGGATGAGGATGTGTTGCCTATATTGATTCTCAAGGAATATACTTAGTATATGCTTAGTCTTAATGTGTATCAAAGACTATAGTGTATTAAAGAGTTTATTAGGTTGCATTGACTTTTACTAAATTTAAAGAAAAAAAATTGTAAGTTTGTTAGGTTGCATTGGCGTTGAATAAATTTAAAAATTTAGATTTGTCAACCCCTCACCAATTTCCTAGGGATTTGATATTATTCAAACTGTCATAAGTGTTCCTCCATGATAATTTAGTCATTATTACTTATAATCACAGTCTTTGTTGAAGAGTATATATGATAGTAGTGCTAAGTGAAACATCAACAATATTCATGTTCACACTGCATATGACTTCATTAGAGACTCCTCAATGTCTTAATCATCATCACTCTTGAATCAAAGAAACTATAACATTCTAAATCAATAATCATAGACAAATCCTCATAGCAATATAAAATGCTTACCAACATAGCACACCATCAATTCTTTATTCAAAATTTGAATACCATAATCATACTTATTTAAACAAAGTCTATCATAATTATGGTACATATTTATCTTTTACTTATCCATCCCCCCCTATATCTCGTTCAGGATATCTTAAATTTATGAGAGATTTTAATGCATGAATTCACATGATCTTATCATGGGTACCTTTACTTCTCATAGTAAGCATACAATAAACCATACATACATGTACAATGAGGTGAAGATACAACTTCAAGGATTAATATAAACCAAGCAAGTCAAAGTAACTATACAATCTCTTTGGTGCAATTCATTTATCCCCCACATATGCAACTCTCATTTTACTGCTTAACTAAGTTGCATACAAATCAAAACAACAATGTCCATGTCCTTGCTGAAATGGTGACATTTTGTTTTATGGGAGCATATCAAAAGGAATTCATATACTCTACTCACAAGTCTATGTAGTTTATTATTCCTCATGGTGTTTGCATGAAACAAAATAACTTATGTACTAGTACCCATGCTTAGGTGTAGTTTTTTTTTACCTCATAGGTCCTCATACCATTTAGACTTGAAATATCTTCTTAAAAAAATAAAAAATAAATAAGGCATGTTGAATCAAAATTGTATCATATGCAAACTATGACATAATTACATATATAATAAGCACAACAATTCAAACAATACTGTAGACGATGATACATATATATATATAGAGAGAGAGAGAGAGAGACATATACACACTCTTTTAAGAATTTTATTTAATTATTTTGAAGAGAAACATAGTTTGTTATTTGACCTATATGGTATCTAACTAGAGTCAAATAGACCACAGATTCTACCTCACACATGGTAGTTTTCTCTTTAATTTTATAATAATTTAGTTGTGAGAATTTGTGATATCTTCACATATGAAAACACATCCATGCAACTCATTGTATCCCCATAATGAGTCCTACATGCAAGTCACACTTGCCAATGTACAATCTAAAATAATCATATCCTTCTCATATATGCATTACTTGTTATGAGGAGTTAATATTGCACTAGTATGTTCATCATGCCTTACCATGATTACCAATGGTTGAATTATAGTGTTATGTTATGCATAACTCAAAACATCACTTTTCAATTTTCAATCATGATATAAGAGCCTTTAACCAAAGCTTAAATTTTGAATTCTTGAAAATAAATAAACTTTTTAAGCTCCTCATCTATGAGGGAACACCATAAAAGTAACTTATTAACATTAATAAACATGTTAGTTCTTCACTTTAGCACTGCTCTATGCATGCAAACATACCAGAGCAATCTCCTAGTAACCATACACCAAATATGCTCTGCCTGCATCATCTATAATCACATTCTATTTGTTGAAGAGTATATATGATAGCAACACTAAGTGAAACATCAACAGTATTTATGTTCACACTGCATATGACTTCATTAGAGACTCCTCAATGTCTTAATCATCATCACTCTTGAATCAAAGCAACTATAACATTCTAAATGGATAATCATAGGCAAATACTCATAGCAATATAAAATGCTTACCAACATAGCACACCATCAATTCTTTATTCAAAATTTGAATACCATAATCATACTTATTTAAACAAAGTCTATCATAATTATGATACATATTTATCTTTTACTTATCCATCCCTGCCCTATATCTGGTTCAGGATATCTTAAATTTATGAGAGATGTTAATACATGAATTCACATGATCTTATCATGCGTACCTTTACTTCTCATGGTAAGCATATAATAAACCATACATACAATGAGGGGAAGATACAACTTCAAGGATTAATATAAACAAAGAAAGTCAAAGTAACTATACAATCTCTTTGGTGCAATTCTTTTATCCCCACATCTGCAACTCTTATTTTACTGGTTAACTAAGTTGTACACAAATCAAAACAACAATGTCCATGTCCTTATGGAAATCGTGACATTTTGTTTTATGGGAGCATATTAAAAGGAAATCATATACTCTACTCACAAGTCTATGCAGTTTATTATTCCTCATGTTGTTTGCATGAAACAAAATAACTTATGTACCAGTACCCATGCTTAGGTGTAGTTTTCTTTTACCTCATAGGTCCTCATATCATTTAGACTTGAACTATCTTCTTAAAAAAAATTAGGCAAGCTGAATCAAAACAATATCAAATGCAAACTGTGACATATATATATATAGACATCGACAATTAACACCTATGCATCCTACTCGCTCTTGCTCGGATTCCTCTACTAGGTCAAGACCCAAACTCCCATCATACAACAGAACCTCTTATGGAAAAGTGATTATTACCATTAGCTTGCATCTAAGGTTCCGAACTATGAACGCAATGAGCAAGGTAATATAAATTTGAAGGGTGTGAGTGCATTTACTAATCGTGTTGATAGCAATGGCAACATGCGATGATGATCCCCTTACCGCCACGAAACAAAACACGTTCCTACATGCATTTACCGAAGGTTGCCATGGACTTGTCTATGTTCTCATTTTGTTTTATTTGCTTTTTCTACTTAGATATCAGTAATTTTTTTTTTCATTTTGATTTAGACTTTAGCCAAAATGACATTTTTCTCATTAAACACATAAGTACTATCTCTTCATGTTGTCTCTATATTTTTAACAAGCTAACATCTACTAATTGCAGTGAATTTCTTAAAAAAACAATTTTTTTTTTTTTTTTAAGTATCATTAAATATTTTTTTGGTTTTTTGGTTTTTTTAACCATTTATTTTTTCCATTTGATTTTGTTGAAACTAAATTCAACTTTAAATTTATAAAATAATGATCCAAAAATTTTAAATCATTAAAATTCATATTAGTCATCTTTTGTCAAAAAGTAAAGTGATACCCTTGAACCACTACAAATAACATACCCTTCCTATAATTCCAAACAAATAAAATATCCTCTAATTCTAATATCAACAATTGTTTTTGAGATATATTTGTGTGAATAAATTATTTTATGTTACATACAAAAAAATATATCAATAATTGTTTTTGAGATAGATTTGTGTGAATAAATGCTTTGGCATCACATAAAAGAAAATATATCCTAATTTATTCAGAGCTTAAATACAATATTGATATTAGTTTTTTTCTTGACACTCTTTATATAATAGGAAAATGTTATTTGTTTCAATAATCAGAATCTTAGCACCTCTATCACCTTCACCATTATTATTAGTTTGACATATATGAAAATCTTTGGTTTTTGTATGGAAATTAACATTTCAAAAAAAAAAATCCTTGTGTTCGTGCCATTATTTTCCTTATGCCATGTTTTGTTGCTACAATAGAATAAAGAAAATATATCATTAAACTTAAACAAGTTTGTTTGAAATTCCTCCCTTTACTCAATCCACCTATTTTATAATGAACAATAGATTGTTATAGATTTCCATTGATTATTCTTAGACACAATGACATATTCCTATGTTACAATTAGCCATGTAAATTACTAACTAACATCGATCTAGTTAGAATTAAAAGAAAAACATGTTAACATGATTAATATATTTAGAGTTATCCACCAATACAAAGCGATTAAACTTTTTGTAATTGTTTTGGATTGCAGATTACTATGGTGTTGTTTCTGGAAGGAGCTCGGATTCTCTACAGTGTTCATATTTTATGGTTGACGTTTTTTTGTAATTGATTTCAATTATTAATGGGATATGAGAAAACATTTAAAACCTCAAGAGTAAATTCTGGTCCTTTTATTGATCTCAAGCAAGGAGACAAATAGGATTGAGGGAGCTCTTGATTATACTCATGCTTTAAGTAATGAAGCTATATCCTTTTGGTTCATTTAAGTAAACCATATATAGAGAGGTGTTAGTCGATCGTTCTTGTAGCATTAGCTATCCCTTTTTACTTTTCCATCTATTCATGTTAAGTAAGGAATCTGACGGTGTTTGAAATTACACAAATAATTTAAATAAATAATAATCAACTAACAATTTTTAATGCTTCTTGTAATGATTTAGTAAGTAGTGATCATAGGATTTCAATAAAGGTTACAAGTAGCATGGAGAATGGTTGGATGACCCTTATTTGTCTCACATGTGATGATAATATATTCGATTGAACCATAATGATAACTTGATTAAGAGACATCATTTCCAAAAGAAAACACGAAAGGAGGCCAAATGCACAACCCACTACATAGAGACCCATACAGCAAAAACAGAGGAAGTCCACAACCTAGTTACCATAGTAAACTTGCCTGAAGTAAGCCAAAACATAACCAAAAAATGCACACCAATGTCGACGAGAGAAGGCTAATCAACAGGTGGTTCTTCCACAATTCGGCACCAACGAAATTCAAGCTCATCTGCACCAAGAGCAACGAACTGATTAGAAGGTTTGGGATCTACTCGCAACATCTCTGTATCGTGAGTGCTGCAACCTGGGTCGACCTCAACATGCTAAGGCGCCATTCCAATTCCAAGGTGAATCGCACGAGGAGGACCAACGACTGCCCCCAAGCCTCCTGTATGAGAATTTGAACCCTCCATGTGAGTTGTCTCATAGAATACCACAAATATGTGGGCGGTTATCCGAGGCTGGTGCAGAGAGCTGTTGAAAGAGAAAATGGCAGAGCCTGTCGAGGAGGGAGGCACACGGGATCGACTAGAGGCATGACGTCGCTCGCTCCCACTACGAGTACCACGATAACGACCCGTGAATAGTTCACTGGTGGGGGCAGGCGAATCCAAAGTAGAGCCAGTCAGAATGTGCTAGGGTTGCCCTCTACGGCACCCCATTCTGTGACGAAGATGAGCCGTCGAAGTAGGGGCGAAAGAAAGGTTGAAGACAAGCTAAGCAATGGAACCGAGATCAAGCGAGCATCGAGTGGAACAACAAAGACATGGAGACCCGGGAGAGGGCCCTCGAATGCTAGATGCAAGCGGGAGCTTGCAAGCCACCTTTGAATTTCCCTTCCCAATCTCCCACCCTCCTAACTCAAAGACTAGGAAGAAGCCAGAACGGTTGGACACGGGGTCAGAAGCACTGAAGGAATTGCTCAGAAGCCATCTACCAAAGCCAAAGGCCAAAACAGAGACCAAGAGATGATAAACCGACAGGAGAACCTCCAAACTGAATCCCAGAACCCCCCAATGGAAAGAGATGAGCCGATGGAGCTGCCATTTGAAGGTCGAACACAGCTTCCTCGTCAAATGCCGAGAAACCACAGAGAGAACTGGAAATTGAACAGAGGCGAGGGGATGAGCCCAGAGAAGCAACTCGCAAAGCTTCAACACAAACACAGGGCAGTGCCATTCCTTAAGCTGGCTAGACCTTTCTTGAAAAACCCCATTCATAAGTACTACATTGATGATCATTGTCATCTCTTGCAGGTAGTAGCGTGCGGAGGGAGGATCCATTACAGAGGACTGAAAGAATGAGCCTGAACCACTTAACGGGGGAGTGTAATGACTCGCATGCCACGCGCTCTACCCTTCTCCTACATTTAACACCTCATACAAGATGGGCACGTGTCGAGCTGCCTCGCCCCATCCAATTCCTATCATGTTGAATGTCGCATCAATCAGACACATCCGAAGAATTTTGAACAAATAATTAAAATTAACTATAAAATTCATTGCAATTGTAAGGGTGACCCTTGAAGGTGTGCCAAATTTCTAATTTTTTCCATTAAATATAGGTTCCTTGGAAACCCTAAGCACTACCCCTCATTTTAAGGATGCCACTCACCATAAATAAAATGACATAGATTGAATGTACTTGACCTAACAAGGATATTGAGTGACTCCCATAGTTTCAAGTAAATTAAATAGGAAACTAGATTGGGCACTTGACTTTGAGATCTTGTGTTCCTAATTCACAACACCCAACAAGTTATGCTAGCATACTCAGCTATCTACTCCTAATTCACAATACCCAACAAGTTGTGCTAGCCTACTCGGCTATCT
>APFE030540100.1:0-13911 GCA_000404065.3 Pinus taeda | reverse complement strand
AACGCCAAACTGTGGGCCTCGTTTGGGGGTAAGTTGGTACATCAACTTCCCGTGGTCGTAACTTTAGCATATGATCTCTGTTTGACGCATACAATAGCTCATTAGAAAGATCTATTCGAGCACTATCATTGTTGGAATGGGCAACATGGTCCATCCCATGGACCCATGTTGCCCCTGGATTCCCCAAAAAACATCGTTTAGGGCCTCAAAACAGCTCCGGAAGTTCAGGACCCGAAAAACTGCTAAAAATAGTAAGTTGTGCTACAATTAAGGAAACTGAAAATGCTGAGAAAGACAATGGTGGGGTTCTAGGTGGACTTGGCAAGTGGCCACCAATATCCACCTGGATCATGACTTTACTTGAGGTGCTTCCAATACCGAGTGCTATGGCATATTGGTTGGTTCCTTGCCATTATTTCATGATTTGATTCATGGGTGTTCTTGTTCCCACTCTTTGAAGAAACCAAAATCATGGCCAAGTCTTGTCCCAAATTGATCGAAAGGTGAGATTCCTCTCTTGAGGGTTGATATGACGTATCATGAGTGATCCAGGAGGATCTCATCAGATTAGTTACACATTTTTTAGTTCATTGTCAGCATTCAATTCATCATCAGTGTTAAGTTTATCCAATGTTGATTAAGTTCTTCATGGTGTTTTAGTTCATGGTTATCGTCCTGGTTATTAGGGGCGTCATGTGGTGTTTAATGTCGCATTGTGAGAAAGATGTTTTTAATGGGTTTATATATGGTGGAACTAAAGCCTAATTCTAAGTCCCAACTCATTATAAAAAAACCTACTCTAAAGTCCTATGCAACAAAACCTATGGTGCAAAACTGTGTTAATAAACCTAATGCTAAACCTAAAAGATAAACCATTGGGAAAAACCCACTTTTGGACTTTGTATTAAAAAATACAATGCAAATAAACAAACACAGCTCCTAACTGCAACAGCTAAGCTGCGTCAGAACCGTGTTGCATGTGAACACCGAGGTGGAATAACTGTGGCAGTAAACATTAAACATAGCACTCCTAACCGTGTTGGAGATATTACATGTGAATGGTCAGTAACGCAACTTGGAAAGTCATAGTTTGGAATCCATAAATGTAGTAGAACCGCTGGTTGGAACAAGGTTCACATGCAATCAGCCAAAACTGCCAGAGGGTGACTGAGAGGTGGCAGCCTGTGGTTAGACCGTGACATTCACATGCCAGCAGTTAAAGCTTTTGTGCACCTTTTGATAACTGCTAGCGAGTTCGGGGTTATCTTAAGGTTGATTTTGTGTTTTCTGTTGTTTTTTTTGGCATAAATATAATTCCACCACCATGTAACCTCCCTAAGGTGTCAACTAATCACAAGGCTAAGCTCTAAACCATTAATGTAACAACTTTCATTCCTATCTTAGCAATGGGATGCTCGAATGAATTTGGAGCGTTATAAATTCATCATTTTTCTTATGTAAAAGCATTAGAGTGATTTTGGAGTCTTGTAAGCAGATGCTGAGCTAGAGAGGAACTTATTGATTTGAGTGTATCTTGGTCATTCGGAGGAGGAATTGGGAACTGAGATAGACGTTGGAAATCTAGGAGAGAGTTATTTCTATTGACGGAGACCATAAGTGCTTGTGTGCAAATTATGTTTGGTATTTTTTCTTTTTAAAAGACCTTTTTCGATCAATCCTAATAAAGTGAACGCCCATCTTGAAAGCTGACCCGAAGACGTAGTCCATCAGGGACGAACTCCATAATCAATGTGTGTTGTATTCTATCTCTATTTTATCCTACAAATTCAAGCTTAATTATGTTTCTTAAGTTACTGATTCTGTCTTAAATCAACTGATTTCCTTCAGTCTTCCACATTCAACACTTGAGGTTACAAATCAATTCACTGTTGGAAATTAATCAATTCTACTTCAGTTTTAGTTTATGATCGATTTCAGATCATATAATTTGGTATTAGAGCAGGTTTTATTTGGTATAATTTTTTCCAGTGAATGTTAACTAGGTCAAAGTCACAACATGGAGAAGGAACACTTGAGGAGTTTGATCTAGAGATTGAAAAGTGAAGAGTCGCTCATAAATCGACCATGACAGGATATGATGTAGGTGAAAATCCTGAAGAGAAGATGAGTGAGGAACAGTTTCAGAAAGTGTTTTTGAGCATGCAACAGATGTTGGAAGAACTATACAAAGATAAGAAGGCAAGAGATCCAGCTTCTTCTTCAAAGAAATCAAAGAAGGACAAGGGTAAAGGCAAGGCTGATAAACCTCCTTCTCCTCCATCATATCCATCATCATCGTCTTCCTTTTCTTCTTCCGATTCAGATTCTGAAATAGAAAAGAAACCTAAGAAAACATCCCTTTTGAAACTTGATGTAAAATTTGAGTTACCTGTTTATGATGGCGAAATGAATCCTGAGAAGTTAGATAATTGGATTAAGTAGTTAGAAGTGTATTGTTGTATTCAGAACATTTTTGACGATAAAATGAAAATTCAATTAGCTACACTTAGAATAGGGGGAACAACTTTAATTTGGTGGGAAAGTAAAATTCAAATAGATGTAAAGCAGAAAGGTAAGGTCATCTCTTCATGGTCTAAGTTTTAATCTCTCAGGAAAAAATTCTATCCTTTGGGACACATGCATCAAGCTATATTTGATTTACAACATTTGAGGCAAGGTAAGGGGAAAATTTTTCAAGAGTTTACTCAGGAATTCAGGAAGAAAGCTTTGGAGCCTCGTATTCCATTGGATACACGTGAAACTTTATTAAAGTACATTGGCAATTTACATTCATATTTACAACATACATTATTGATGTTTAATCCTGATGACTTTGATGAAGTGTGTGTTCAAGCCATACATATTGAATCAGGTAGTAGACCATTCAATTTTTTACCGCAATCATCCAAACAATTGGAAATCAAGGATTCCAATGATAACAGGAGGAAGAGCAATTCGAAGGGAAAGAAATCAGTGACAACTTAGAAGGAAAGACCTACTTGTTCTCATTGCTAGAGAATCAGTCATGATGAATCTAGATGTTGGAAGCTTCATCCTGAACTTAGGCCAATGAAGTTCCTTAAGGAGAAGGATGAAATGAAAGCAAATGCAGTAATCCAAGAAGATCTAGGTTCTAATTTAGGTGATGAAAGGATGGTAATTGCCATAGTTTCGATAGGTAAAACTTCCAATACTAGTTCAATTTATAGTACTTCTACATCTTCTTCAAACATAAATCATCTGAATGAGGATAAAAGAGTTGAACTATTTCATATAAGAATAATTTCTAAGCACACAAACATAGATACAGTGTTTGACAGTGGATCACAGGAAAATTTGATATCTGAATATTTAGTTAAGAAATTGGGTTTGGAGACACGGAATCATCCAAGACCGTACCCATTAGGTTGGATGAATAAATCAATTGAGATAAATGTCACAAAGAAGTGTTGGTCAAAATTTTCCATTACAGCTAATTACATTGATGAAGTGAAATTAGATGTGGTTCCAGTAGACATATGTGGAGTAGTGCTAGGAAGTACTTATCTCTATGATCATGATGCAATGTTTTATAGGAAAGAGCATAAATATCACCTTAAGAAATATGGGGTTGAATTTATTGTCAGGTCACATAAAACTAAAACTCACTTGGATTAATTATTGCTAATCATATGAAGCAATTAATAAGTTCAAGTAAGAGATTTGTACTCATGTTTGTAAAAGAACAACATAAGAATCGACATGATGCTTGTTCAGGTTGTGAATCTCAGTTTAAAGATAGTTTTGTTGAAGTGGTAGAATATTTTCTAGGTCTATTTAAAGAACCAAAACATCTTGGTCATAAATGGTAAATACAACATAAGGTACAGTTGATGTCCAATGCTCCTCTTCCTAATGTCAGAATGTATTATTTCAGTCCAAGATGGGAAGTTATAAGTTTTAGGGTTGTAGATCAGTATTTGGGAAAGTCAAATTTTTATTCCTCTTGTAATGAATCACCATTTCATGTTTTAAACAGTTTTAAAGCCTCATCTCAGTGGAGAGGCAAACAACTAAAAGCATGTGAACCTTCAAAGTAAAAAAATGGTAATAGTTCCACTAGACCTTCAACAAATAGAATCTGATGCTAGTAAGTATGCAATAAGTAAAGTTTTGTTTTAGAAAGAGAAGCCTATTTTTTTTCATATTAAAGAATTTTCTAAAGCAATGTCAAAGTATCCAACACATGATAGGGAAATTTATGCTTTAATGAAAAGTGTGAAACAATGGAGAAATCATTTAATGGGCAAAGAAACAGTGATTCAAATAAGTCAACAACCACTTCAATACCTTCAAATTCAAACTAATTTGTAGCATTCTTCACATTACAGTTTGATGGGTCTATTCCAGCAAGTCCACTTAGTAATTAGGAATCAGGAAGGTACATCAAGCAAAGTAGCTAATATGATGCCAAGGATTTCTTTGAATGTTTTAGTTAGCCTGCAAAATAGTTTGTTAGCACATATTAGTTGTATTAAACAATATCCAGAAGATATTGTTTTCAAAGATATTCATGAATCACTAACTAATGATGCACAGATGGAAGAAACAAATTATCATGTTTATGACAGGTTGTTTAACCATATTGGAAAGTTGTGCCTACTGTAGATGGATGGAACAGTTCATAGGTTCTGTTATCTCAAAATCAGATACCTGATAGGCTGCTGGTCAGGTTGACTCTAAGTAACTATTTCAAACCAAGCTTTTGACTAAGGCTTAGCCTCCTTAGCCTGAGAGGGCTCTCTCAAAAGGGTTATTGATTTTGATTTATGATAAGATGGCTAACTCTTGTGGTGTAACAACATAGACAAATACAATGGCTGGACAAACATTTCATAAGTTCCCATTGGGCCTATGGAGTCTATCATACTTCAGTAAACAAGGACACTACCTTTGCATAGAAGTCAGGGCACTTAGCATGTAAATGTTCAGAATACAACTTACATAAAACCACAATTCACACATGCATACAGGAAGTCAAAGCACAATCAGTGAATTCTGAGTGATTATGCATCCATGCAACTGAAAAAAGACATTAAGGAAAGAACAAAACACATATTCTAAACATGAAAAATCCTTCATGAATCCTGAGAAGAAAAGTAGATGCTTTATATTACTGAAAATGGTTTTTACATAAGCTAAAACAGTACTTCTGCTATCAATTTTCCAACCCTCATTATATTGCTGTCTCAGCTATATATAGAATCCTTATTCTAACTAATTCGAATTTCCTCCTCCAGCATGAGGGGAATTTTAATAACTCGATCCTTATCTCTAATAACACCTATCAACTATTTAACTGACTATTAAATACAAATGAAATGCTGACTAGAACTTTAAACAGTTCTAAATTAACTAGGACTCTAATTCTTTTTCCATGCCATAGTGGCTACTCCTCGTCCTTTGACACCTGGTCCTCTTTAGATTTGGCTGAGATGGATATTAAATACGCCATATTGGCCTTTGAACGTTGAATCCTTATCTGCCCCGTGGTATTGGGAGGTGTCCCTTGCTTCTCGGCTTCTGTTTTCCGTTATTTGCTCGAACATGAACAACACTTTTCTGAGCCTTCAATAACCCAAGGTATGGAACGTGGCCATGTTTCAGATATGATGAAGGCTGTGGTGATGGACAAGTGTCTCTTTTTCAAAAACTCCCGCTTATAATATCAAACTGTTTGTTCTGCGTTTAAATCATCACCTACAGCAGTTTCGTAGTGCGCTACGAAACTGCTGTTTTATTTAAAACAGCTTGCTTGCTTTTTGACCCGAGAACTTATATCACCCAATCGTTTATTGCCAAAAACTCCCTTTGATGTTTCATATGTGTAGCAAGGATTTAAATATCTTCAAAACACTAATATTAAGCAAAATTAACAAAAGTTTGATACAAAACCCTTTCCTGAACAGTGAATTCATTTATTAGGTAACCGGCTTAGCTCTGCCTTCAGGTCTTCAGCGGCTTTCTTCAATTGGTTAATCTCTTCTTCAGCTGCTTCTATTTGGCTTTTCATGGCTGCCACATAATCTCCTTGAGATGTGATGGCTGATTTACTTTTGCTGCTCTTTTGCTGAGGTCGTGTTCCTTCCCCTGTTTCCTCTGTTCTGGGCAATGCTTCCTGTACCTGCTGGAAATTTCTGGTCATAGGTCTTCTAGGTTTAAAAACAAATTCCTGGGCTGGCTCATCAAACTTAAGCCTTTTTGAGGCCTTGGTTTTCTTAACATTTACCTGTGGTGACTGTGTCAAATCAATCTGAATTGGTTTGGACTGCTCTAATTCAATAGCCTATAATAAATCATTCAGGCTTGCCTTAGACATAGGGCTCTCTTCGACAGCTATAGCTTTACCCTTTTCTTTATTAATTTGAATTCTTGTCCTTACCCTTGAGACTGCTTCAGATTTGCTTGCTTCAGGTACAGTCTTCTTACCCTGAGTCTTCTCCTTTGTTGATTGCTGAGGCTGTTCTTGAATGACTAATGGCTTCACTGGTTTTGGTAGCTGTGGCTTGGTTTTCTTTTTGGCTCTTGCTTCCCTTTGAAGCTCAACTATTGTAAACTCTCTGGCTGGTTGAGGAGTAAGACCAATCTTACTTTGGAATCCAGCCATGAAGATAAAAGAATTCCAGTCTTTGCCTATCTTCTGGAGGCTATCTAAAATCAACAACTTAATCAGACCATGATGAAATAAAGAGGTTTCACAGTCCTCTTTCCTCAGCTGCACCTTATCACACATCTTACTTAGACTGCGAAATAAATAAAACGAAATGTCTATGGAGACTTTCCCAGTAAAATGCAAGAGCAGTTAAAAATGATAAGGATAAACCTTATTGTACCTTCCTTCACAGGTCAAATACTTCTGTATGCAGGTAAGAAGAAGAGCATAATGTTCCTTGAGATAGTACCTGGGCACTGCTTTTGTGTAATCCTCATTTACATATGCCTCTTTTAAGAACTCTTTACAAGGATTCCTATCAAATTTAAAATTTTTGAACATTCTTCCTATCCTCTTGGTATCTCGGTTATATCAGCTATTGCTTCTGGAGAAACCAATATCTCTAACATGGCTACCTTTGAATTCAAACCGGTGAAATTAAGCGCAAATTCTTTAGTTACCTGTGCATGCCCTCCTTGTAACTTTTTACAAAATCTCCAGCACCCGGCATCTTTAAACGCCTTCTTCACGCCTTCATCTCTCAAGGTTATGTCCAGGCCTTCGGGTTCATTCCTTTGACATTTACCAGATCTGTGCTCCTTTCTCTCCATTTTCACTTTGAAATCTTCACAGCCAAATTCTAACAGCTCCGGTCGAGATGGTAATACAGCTCCTCTTTTTTATTCAGCCTCGCTTGTAATCAGGCTCACTTGAACAGCCTCGCTTGAAATTCAAATCGAAACATGACTAGTCACTCATGCAACACTCACGACCATTATTAAGGACTATGCACGGTAAAATCTCTTGGGAATGATATTTCCGTGCATATCAAAAATCTATTGGTGGAGTAGCGGCAAATGAACGTTCAGACATGATTCAAGAGGTACTCAAACTGACATGAGTGGATGCAAATGCTGACTCACCTATGGACTTGACATTTCAGGAAAGATTCGCTGCGAAATGCACGAATCCATGATTTTGCAGCGCTGTTAGTTATATTTTTTACTGATGCACTCCGAAAATGCTTAATCATTACGCGCTGCGAAACTGCTAGACTATGATTGCGCTGCGAAATGGGCGAATAAGACTGCGCTGTGGAATCACTAAAAGACAAGGTGACTTGGCATAGACAAGACATGACTATGGAATAATGATGAGTGGAGGAAAGCCAACGGGAGCAGAGTCTAATTTAAGCTTAAAAACCTTTAAAACTCTGAATCCTAAGTGAGACAAATAAAAATGAAAATATCTTAAACATAGACCTTTGTCATCAAACTAGAGCATGTAACTATATGCATCAAACTTTTAGTTCTAAGTGATAACAATGGCTCCACTTGGGATAGTGTGCTCCTGTAGTACACTAAGAACTCGCAGGTCTAGTGCCTTGTTCAATTTCTGAAAACATAAACAGAGTTGACAAGCATTCCTTTCTAGCTTTGTGGGCCTTCACCTCGGGCTTAAGCTTCCTGTTCAGCTTGTCATTTATTTACAACAAGAAAAACTAGTAAAACGGTTATATACAATGTTTGTGAGACACTTGGTCGAGATTCAATCAATTGTAATGCTTTAAGAACCTGCCATTAACAGGTCCTCCAGCATATGGTGTTCCATCAACCTCCTGCAGAATATAGGTGTTATTCCCATGGAAAGCAGAAATCTGATATGGCCCTTTCCACAAATTTTCAAATTTACCATGTTTACCTTTCTCTTCAATTCTAGCTTCCCATTTCAGGACTTGGTCATTGAATCTGAAATGTAACCTCTTTGATCTTTTTGTCAAATCTCTTTTGACCCTGTTTTGGCTTTGTTGATGACTGTCAAACACCTCATTCCTTTTTTCCTGCAAAGCTATGAGCTGATTTATCCTTTGCTGTATAGCATTTGGCTCCTCTTCTAATCCTTGAATCAGCTTCATTACTGGTACTCCGAGAGATGTTGGAAATATAGCCTCTGTCCCATACACAAGCTCATATGGTGATGTCCCAATGGATCTTTTTGTGCAAATCCGGTCAGCCCACAAGGCATATTTCAGTTTCAAATGCCAAGCCTTTTTATTTTCTTGCAGCATCTTCTTAATGATTCTTACAAGACTCTTGTTTGAAGACTCAGCTAAACCATTTCCCTGTGGATAATAAGCAGTGGAATGTCCAAGGGAAATGTGATATTGACGACAAAAATTAATCATTCTTTTTGGACTTGAAAGCTTGAGCATATCTGTAATGATCTTGATTGGGCAACCAAATCTTTGATAATATATTATTTTCTAGAAAGAATAATCAATGAATCATTTGCTTGGCCCTTGTGGGTATTGCCTCTATCAACCCCTTTTTCTTTTTGGTTTTTTTTTTAAAAAGTAATCGGTGGCTGTGAAAATCCAACGGTGCTGTCCTGATGAGGGAGGATGGCTTTCCCCTATAAAATCCAATCCCCACTGCTGGAAGGGTGCTTCAACATAAATAGGAACCAAGGGCATTAGCATGAGCTTTCTCTTCCCTTCGAAAACTTGACATTCATGGCATGTGGCTATCCTTTTATAAATATCTCCAAACATAGTTGGCCAAAAATAGCCAGATCTCAAAACCTTGTTTGTAGTGGCTTTCCAATAGTGGTGACCTCCACAATCTCCCTTGTGAAACTCATCAATTACTTTATCAGCTTCTTCTTCAATGAGACACTTCAATAATATCCCTCCTGCATCTTTCCAAAACAAATTTTGGTCATGCACAAAATATCTGAGAGATTTTAACTTGGTAAACCGAGCTTTGGATTTTGATAGGTTATCAGGAGCTCTATTATGTTGCAAAACAAATGCTACATCTTTATACCATTCTGAGATCAAGAATTTCTCATTTATCTGGGCTATCTCTTCTTCATTTTCAGAAATTTCTGAGATTTCTGTGCTTAAATTAATATCAATACAGTCCAGATTTGACTGAGTCAACAATTTGGCTAGGCCTTGACCTTTTACCAATTTGGTGGGTTTGATCTCAATATCATACTCCAACAGTTTTGCTATCCACTTTCCCCTTTTTCCATCTGGATTAGCTTGTGTAAGAATATCTTTTATAACAGTATTTGGCACGTATGCAACAATGTGAGAATGCAAAACATAAATGCTGAAATCCTTAATTGCTTTCACCAATGCATAAGCTTGTTTCTCTAGGATATTATATTTCAATTCAGCATTAGCCAATGTCTTGCTAAAGAAAGAAATGGGCTGTTCAGTACCTTGACTTCCTTTTTGCAATAAAACTCCAGCAATTGTGTCATCAGAAGCAAATGTGAAGATCAGAAACTCCTTGGTAAAATCCGGGCTGATGAGGACTGGTGCTTGAGTAAGTGATTTCTTGATCTCTTCAAATGATTTCTTTGCTTCGGCTGTCCATTTAAAATCTGCTTCTTTCTTTAACATCTTTGTTATGTTCTTAACCACTTCAGCAAAGTTAGGGATGAATATTCTAACAAAGTTAACTTTCCCAAGAAAAGATTGAATTTCCTTCTTGCTCCTTGGTAAATCTAACTTTTGAATTGCACTAACTCTATTAGGATCAATCCTAATTCCCTCTTCAGAAATAATATGTCCAAGCAGTTTGCCAAAAGTTAAAGCAAAAATACTTTTGGTTGGTTTTAGAGAAATACCAAACCTCCTACACTTTAGTAGGACCCTTTCAAGGTGCTTTAAGTGGTCTTCTTCCTTCTTTGAAAAAAATGTGATATCATCAAGATAAACCACCACTGATTTGTCCTTTTCTTCAGCAAAAGCAATATCCATTGCTCTCTAGAAAGTTGCTCATGCATTCATGAGGCCAAACAGCATTTTTGCATACATGAATGTTCCCCATGGTGTAGTGAAAGTCGTCTTCTCCTGATCATCTGGGTGGACAAGAATCTGATTGTACCCTGAGAAGCCATCAAGCATAAACATCCTTTATGAACCAACAATGTTTTACAGAATAAAATCCATTTTGGGGAGAGGGTAATTATCTTCAATGAAAGCTTTGTTTTAAATTCCTGAAGTCTATACCAAATCTAATCTCCCCATTCTTTTTTCTGACTGGTACCAAGTTAGCAAGCCAATTTGAGAATCTAATTGGTACAATAATTTTGGCATCAAAAAGCTTTTTCACTTCTTTTTCAATCAGAGGCATTAGAAGAGGATTAATCCTTCTTAGCTTCTGTTTAAAAGGCTTCTCATTCCGCTTAATAGGGATGGTATGTTGTATGATTGAAGAATCATATTGTTTCAAATCAGCATAGCTCCATGCAAAAACATCAATGAATCTTTTCATCATCTCGACATATTTGATCTTCATATCAGCTGGAAGGAACTTTGAAATCTTGACTATTTTAGGCATTACTGAGTCACCTAAATTACAGTTTTCTACTTCCTCCTCATTAGCTTGTAATCTTGGTGCTTTGAACACATCATTTTGATCAAACAATTTTTCCAAAGGAATGAGGCCTTTTGGGATTAAATTGTTTTGTAACTATAAAACTTCAGAACTTTCTTTTGACTCTATCAACATGTTCTGCTGATCTATCTGATTGTGCTCAAACTCTTCCTTTAATTCAATGAAATTTCTTACATGCTGATCATCCTCAAAAACTTGCTAGTTTATGATATTATCCGGTATGACTGGTCTATGGCGAACCTCCACTTCATAACCATCAGAAGAGTGCTTAGGAATAATGAATAGGCTGGCTGAAATAGCAATAGAGTCTGCAATAGAGTTTTGGTCTCTAGTTTTGATGCTAAAAGAGTAGGTTTGAAAATTTTCTAACATGTCCAACACTAAATTTCTGTATGCTCTCATTCTTGCATCTTTAGTTTGATATGAGCCTTCTATTTGTTTAATTACCAACTCAGAATCTCCACAAACAACAATATTTTTGGCTTTCAACTTTATCAAGGCTTCCAAACCCAAGACTAGAGACTCGTACTCAGCCATATTATTGGTACAATCAAAGTTTAATTTGTATGAAAGAAACTTACTTTCTTCAGTTGGACTAGTGATCCAAATGCCAGCTCCTGCCCCTTCTTTTCCTACTGATCCATCAAAGTACAATGTCCAACAGCCCATGATTTCTTCTTCATCTCCTTGCTGTCCTTCTTGACTCTGATTTTCTGTAGGTTTGTCTTCTAATTCTCTCCCAACTGATTCATTGAAAAGAATAGCTGAACCAAGACCAGTATCACATGAGTAAATAGGAAAATTCTGAGGCTTTTCTTTGCTGCTCACCATGTAGGCCATCCTTGTTTCTCGGTACAACCTCCTTTGTTCACCAAACACTGGAATGGTAGCATATGTAAGATCCATCTGCAATGTGCCCTTAATATTTGCTGCCCATGACCTTGAAAGAAGCATTCCAAACTTAGGTGGAATGTCTGCAACAACAACATCCATAACAGTTGTTTTTGCTGGAATTTGTGTAAGTCCCACAACTAGATCTTTTATCAACCCAATGCAATGGACTCTCTTTGAATCAAAAGAAAATAAATCCTTGTATGGCCTAGTAACCTCTAACCCCAGTCTTTCCATGATTACCTTAGGCATAAGATTATGTGACGCTCCCGAATCTAACATAGCATTATGTAGAGTCATATCATGAATGGTAATGCTTATGTAGAAAGGAGGAAACTCTTCATTTTGTTCATCCTCAAGTCTTGGACCCAAAAATATAATAGGATTATCTTCTTGTACATTAAGGATATCAGCCACTCCAGGTTGTGAGTTTAGCATTTCAACAATTTTGCTTCTGTATTTGTCTACCTTGAGAATTTCATTAAAAGGGACTGATATTTTAATTTTTGCAATCTCATTCTCAATACTAAAAACAGAAGTAGTCTTGTCAATTCTTTGGGAGGAGAATAAATTTGAATGTCCTTTTTGTCAAGAGGAGGATCATCTTTACTTTCAGCTACCTTTTCTTTTTCCTTTTTATCATCAACTGTCCTTGAGGTATTCTTCTTAAGCTATACTTTGTTTGTTGTAATAGGAACATCTCTATTTCTAAGATTATACTACTTTTGCATCTCAAAAATAGCATGTTGATAGCCCTTCACAAAATCTGAAGATTCTTCTTCTGATTTTATCATGCTGGACTCATCATGTTCCTCTTTGGTCAAGAAAATTCCTGATCCATCTTCATCCAAACAATGAATTGATTCCTCAGGGACTTCAGGTTCATCCTCTTCATCTACCAAATTCTGTTGGAAAGGGGGTCTCACTGGAGGATCTGCCTGCTGATTTCGGTTATCTCTTGGCCTTTGTTGATTCTGAGATTTTCTGAACTGAGGGTTCCTAAATTGAGGTTCTTGCTGTGCTGGAGGAGCAGAAGCATTCCCAAGAGCTAATCTATCCATCAATTTCTCCATGGTTTTCATCATGGTTTCAAGCTTGTCTTCTTGAGCTGATGTAGAAGGCTTCTCTTCCTCCCTCAACTTAGACTTTGCCATCTTAGATTTCTTAGCAGCAGTCATATTCACCTCTACCTTAATTGCATCATTTTGCATGTCAGCAAGAGAGGCAGATTCCCTTTCCTTGAGTAAAAGGGAAAAATCTGAATCAAATGATTCAGCATATCTCAACTGTGCCAAAGCTCCAGGAGGTTTCAAATGAGCTGGAATGGAATTATATTTGTTTTAAACCTCTTAGAAGAAATTTTGAAATTGTTTCCCTCTGGATCCCTGCTCTCCTAAGATTGTTATATTCTGTAAGGGCTTGAACAGGGTTGGTTCTATTTCCCCATTTCCTTAGAAATCTGTCTTCAAACTCTACCCAACTATGAATGCTTCTAGCTCTAAGGGCTTTAAACCATTTTCTGACTTCCCCAATAAAAGTTTGAGCAAACAATCTTAGTTTTACATCTTCATCATCCACTTCTTCCCTGTCAATAAAATCATTGAACCTATCCACATGTTCCTCTACTGTAATATCTTCATCACCTCCCCATGTTGGAATCCTAGCAGCATATTTGCTAGGAAGATCATGTAAAACCGCAGGGAGGGCCAGAGGAGCATACCTAGGAGGTATAGCCATAATGAAAGGAGGAGCAGTGACAACAGGTATGGTATGACCAGTGGAAGCAGGTATTGTCTGAGGACTATTTGGACTAACAGAGGCAGAAGATAAAGTATTGATTCGGAAAGGGCTATTTGGACTTTGCAAACCACTGACAAAAGAACTCCAATTTGGGAGAGGTAAACCAGTTTTAGATTT
>APFE030540088.1:0-15933 GCA_000404065.3 Pinus taeda | reverse complement strand
AATTAAAAGTTAAAAAAAAAGCCTTTCAAAAAAAGATCATGGTATAGAATTACCACTTTTTTAAATCAACATCAAAATCACTACCATTCTAAAATGTAATGTACATAAAAAAATTTATAGTGCAAAAAACCATGTTCTAAAATAAACATGTGTGTTTTGCATCACCCCTTTTCAAAATCAGGTCACTTTTTTGCTATCTCTACAAAATGGGTAACAATATTAGTTCTCGTTTCAAAGTTTACATTGTTAAAGTCTTTGCATTTTGAAGGAGAGGAGCTAAAAGGTCATAGAAGTCAAAAGGGACTTCACTCCCTTACTTTGTTAGAAGATAGAATGATTTGTGACCCTCCCATGGTTCACAAACCATAGTATTGTAATGGAAGAAACTATATAAAGGATTCATAGTGAGTCATAGGAAGTAAGTTAGTCAATGAAGATCATTGTATGGGAAAGTAATTTGAGGGAGGAAAGTCTATGTCTATACTTAGGTGAAGGGGAAGGCTCTTGCAGCTAAGTGAGCAGAGACCTTGGTAGCTTCACATGTTGCATATGTGGGTCCCTATAGCTCAGTGCACATGGAAGAAGAGTCCCTAACAGAAGGATTATATCTAATAAAGACTATTTTGGAGCAATAATTGTGTATTTGGGCCTTTATATTTACTTATGCAATATATGTGTATTCTCTTTGTTGTCTAAATTTATCTAAAGGAACACTTAATTGATGCACGAATGTGGTAGATCTACATGTTTAATTGATATTATGAATGTTTAAAGTGTTCCACGAAGGGTTATATTCTGTTTCTATAGGTTACTATGATTTCTGCATTTTAAGGATTAGGGCTTGAAAATGTTGAGAATAAGCCCAAGAAGTAACATAAACCCATCACACAGACCTATGGATGAAAAAACATGGTTTTGTCATCCCCCAATACCGGTTCAGGTGATACTGCAACCTGCGCTAGGTGGGTTGTTGTCGAAAGGGGCAACAACTTAGGGTTTTGTTAGTTCACGCAACTAACTCAGAACTTGGGTCACGACCCTTCAAGAAACCAAAGAGCTTGAAAATTGAGTTTTTGGAAGCACTACGAAAATATTTCATAGTTCCTACAGGTTTTAAAAGGGTGTTACAAAAATATTTCACAACACCTACAACCCATTTTCTTTGGGCTGCATTTGAGCCAGTTTCACCTTTTAGTCCTCCCATTTCCATCAATTTTTGGTATGAGAACAATTTTGAGGTAGATTTGGGTTTGAAAATGGTGGTGTTGCTTATGACAAAGGGAGATGGAAATGCGAGCAAGAAGAGCACGAGGTTGTGGAGGGAGAACCATAGCTATTGCATAACTCTAAGAAGAGATACAAAGGTTGGAAGCTCATTTAAAGGCCATGGAGACTAGCAAACAACAATACTGTGATGATGGACATGAGAGCGTATTAGAGGAATAAGCTATAATAGAAAGAGCAGTTACTGTGGATGAATATCAAGAAATTAAATTGTTGAGGTGAGCGTTAAGCTCAAGTATCAAGGCCAAAAATTGAGTTGTCTACCTAAGATGGCAGTTTGGTAGCCAAGAATTTGATGGATTTTATTAGGGAACTACATAAGAGAGGAGATTGAAGAAGATGAGTGGGTAACACTTTTTGTAACTACGTTGAAAGGAAATGCTTCATTAAGGTGAGACAATTTGTAGGCTGAAAAAAGAAAACAGGGGAAGCCATTAACAAAAAGTTGGGACAAGATGATAACAAATATGAAGGGGAAGTTTCTACCAAAAGTCTATTAGCTATACCTCTATAGACAGGTGCATAACCTCAAGGAAAGGTTGTTGATATTCAAAGACTATACTGAGTTTTTTTGTTAAGGTGAATTAAAGGGAAGGCTAACTAGAAGACTCCTCAGATAAGACAATAAGGTATATCAATGGACCGAAGCTAGATATTCAAGATGAAATCAACATGATTTCTCCTAGAATGATGAAAGAAGGATACGATCTTTCCTTTAGGAAAGAAGAGAAGATAATGAGGAAGCATAATGCAAACAAAGGCCATTGTTTTGCTACAGGAAAAGGAAAAATAGTTGTAAGAGAGGAGACTTCATCTCAAAATAATGATCCTAATAACCCAAAACAACAAGGAAAACAAGACAAAAAAGGTGATTCAAGAGGAGGAATACCTTACTGGAGAGTTACAGTTAGAGGAAGATGTAGAGATACTATCTATGAAAACTATAAATGTGGGCAGATGGGTCACAAATATTTTGAGTTCTATGAGAATCAAAAGGGACGATAGATAGATTCCTATTTAGTTCAGTCAGAATGAGCAGAAGCATAGGCACCTATGGTAGAAAATGCACTAGAGACGAGAAAAGATATAATGATGAATAAGATTCTATTGAAACTAGCTAAGGAGACTGTTCAGCCATTAGAGAAAACCATTGTTTTGGACTGTTTGCAAGGCTAGAGGAAAATGCTTCAAAGTGGTGAGTGACAGTGGAATTACTGATAATCTAGTTTCCACGTAAATGGTGTAAAAACTTGGATTGAAAGGCTGAAGCACCCAACACGATAGAAAGTGTCACAATTATAGAAAGGTCACCAATTGTTGGTGAGTAAGTAGAGTGAAGTGGAGTTCTAGATAGGTTGGTATAAGGATAAGGTAGTTTATTACATCATCCCAATAGATGTTTTTCACGTTCTTTTGGGACAACCTTGGAAATTTGATAGGAAAGTGGTGCATTATGGAGAGAACAACATCTACAATTTTGAAAAGGATTGTATCAAACACACACTTGTACCCTTGAAGGAAGAAATTATAGTTGGGACATGTAGCCCAAAAGCACTTTTGTTGGGAGGAATGGAATTTATACAAAAAATGGAAAAAGAAGAGGTCAACTATGTGGTGGTCTATAAAAGAAAGGTAATATTTTTGCACACTGAAATTGCATATTTACTTGTTGAGATTTAGGAAATGTTGCACGAGTTTAGTGATATCAGGGTAGATGACTTTCCAACTGATCTACCAACTAAGAGAATTATCAACCATGACACATACTTGATATTAGTAGCAAGCCTTCCAAATAAAACTGCTTACCTAATGACACCCATGAATAAGGAAGAGATAGGAAGTAGGTTCAAGGATGTTGGACAAGGGGCATATAAGGGAGACCTTGAGTCCATGTGTTGTCCCTGTGGTACTTATTCCAAAGAAACATGGGGAATGGAGGATGTGCACAAATTCCAAAGAAATCAACAAGATTATAATTAGGTACATATTTCCAAATCCATGGATGGATGACATGATGGAATGTTTGAGTGGGGAAGCCTACTTTCAAAGGTTGATTTGAATATTGGTAACCATCATATCCAGATTGGAGAAGGGGATGAGTGGAAGATAACTTTCAAGACAAATAACTAACTATATAAATGGTTGGTCATGCCATTTGGATTGGTCAATGCACCAAGTACCTTTATTCTGTAGATGAACATGGTCTTGAAGGAGTTCATTGGTAAGTTCTTTATTGTTTATTTGGATGGCTTTTTTATTTTCAATAATGGGGGAAGAAATCCTTAGGGATGTATGGTATTTTCTAGAAAGGTTATAGCAAGAGAAAATATTAATTAACCTGACAAAATGTACTTTCATGAGGTTTGGATTATATTTAGGCTTTGTCATTTCAAAGGATGGTCTGAAAATGGATTGAGAGAAAATAGAGGCAATTGTAAGTTTGCCTTCACCTAAGAACATTTTCGATGTTAGGATTTTTAATTTTCTACCTAACTTCTATCATAAATTCATCAAGAATTTCAGTGGTATTTGTGCATCCATAGTTGAAACAATTAATAAGGATATAAAACCATTTTGTTGAACAACAATAATAGAGAAGAGTTTCCAGCTCCTGAAGAAAAATATCAATGAAAAACCAGTATTGAAGCTACTTGACTTCACTCAACCTTTCCAAGTTAGATGTGATGCTAATGATACAACCATTAGGGAAGTATTGAGTTAAGAGAGCATACTTGTTGCATCTTTCAGCGAGAAGTTGAATGATTCAAAGCAAAAATACTCCTCTTATGACCAGGAATTATATGCAGCTGTTCAAGACTTGAAACGTTGGAGACACTATTTGATGTCCATGGAGTTTGTTTTGTGAAATTTATGCATTATAGTATTTAATGCAACAATAGAAATTGAAGCATAAGCATGCCAAGTGGGTGAAATTCCTACAAAGTTTCAACTTTGTTCTAAAACATGTGAGTTGAAAAGAGAATAAGGTAGCTAATCCATTGAGAAGGAGGAGTTTCATCATGCAAGAGTTTCATGTAACGATTTTGGGCTTTGATTATTTGAAGGACTTGTATGAGAATGATTTTGACTTTTGAGACGCCTTTGAAGCATGCAAGAAGCCTCTGAGCAAAGATAACAACCCACAGAGGGATTTTATGGGGAAGGATGGTTTTTTATTCAAGGATAGTGAGTTATGTATCCCTTTTTGTTCAATGAGAGATAATCTGATGTAGAAAAAGCATAATGGAGGATTGACATGGCCTTTTGGTGTGGAAAAGAAACTTGAGAAGCTAGAACATTTCTACTTTTGGCCAAAGATGAGAGTTGACGTGACAAAATTAGTAAGCAAATGCATAGTATGTCAACATGTGAAGGGAAGAAGTTAAAATGTTCGAATATAGACTAAGTTTTTCATTTCTAGGATACCATGGGACTTGGTGAGTATGGAATGTTTTTTTGGGTTTACCGAGGACGTAGCAAGGTAAGGTCTCTATACTTGTAGTTGTAGACAGATTTACGAAGATGGCTCACTTTATCCGATGTTGCAAGACTAGTGATGCTACACATGTGGGTCATTTTTTTTCAATGAGATTATCCAATTAGATGCCTTGAGAAAGAGTATAATCTCTGACAAGGACACCAAGTTCACAATACATTTTTGGTGGACTTTGTGGAAGAAGCTTGGAACAAAATTGAAATTCTGCTCAGCCTATCATGCACAATATGATGGGAAAAGTAAAGTTGTGAATAAGAGTCCCGGGAACATATTGAGGAGCCTTGTGGGAGAGAATCTTAAGAAATTGCATCATGTGTTAGCTCAAGATCAGTATGCATACAATGATTCACTAAATAGGAGCACTCAAAAGAGTCCATTTCAGATCTTGTATGGAATGCATCCTAGAGGAGTATGTGAGTTGAGCGATTTGGGGAAACTTTAGTGGATGAGTTCTCTTCCGGATGATTTTGTAGCATCAATGAGTGAATTACATGAGGAGATCAAACATAAGCTACATGAAAACAAATACAAGTGCAAAGAAAGGGCATATTTAAGAAGGAGGTAAACATTGAGGTAGGAGATATGGTCTTAGCACACTTGATGAAAGAGAGATTCCTGAGGTGGGAATATAACAAACTCAAAATGAAGAAAATAGGACCATGCAGAATACTCAGAAAGATTTTTATGAATTCTTATAAATTAGAGTTTCCTATGGGCATATGTATCTCACATATCTTCCATGTGACTAATTTGTACCCTATCATGTTCATGATGAAGGTTCCAACACAACGAAAAAGAGTAGTGGAGAAGTTAATAAGTAGAGCTCGATGAAATAGATGCCTATGGTTGAGGTTCTCGAAGCTAAAAGAATATTGGACACCAGAGTTGCAAAGAATATGAGGCGAAAAGAGTTTCCCGAGGCTTTGGTGAAGTGGAAGACCATGTGATGGAGGATTCTACAAGGATGAGTATCACAACTCTATAGAAGGTAGGGTGCTATGTAGAGGACCTTATGAGAAGGATCTCATGATTTTTCCTTCTTAACGAGTCTGATGCAGGAGCATACGACAAGGCTCGTGATGAAGAAATGGAGGGGGCTTGACAATGTGGTCGTTTGGCCATTTGTTGAGTTCAAAACATGATTTTGTCACCTTTAATGAGATTTTAAATACTTAATGTAAATATAGAATTTGAAAAAGTTGAAGAGTCTAAGAATGCAAGAAGCATTTATATTGTTTTCTTTCGACTTCCCTCAATTAGAGAGAAAGGGAGGGAAGCTATTTGAAAGATTTTGCATAAAAGGAGGCATCAATTGGGGAGGAAGGGAGCTCTTCTCCTACCTCTGAGTCTATAAATTCAAAGCGAATCATAAGAAGTTGCATCTGTGCATGTTCAAAAAGTCTATGTCTTATTTTCTCTTGTTCCCAATTGACCTATGTGTGTGCCCTCACTTAAGCATCAAAATAATTTGTTGTGACCATTCATAAAGTTCCTTGTGTGGCAGAATTTGGTTTGGAGTTGTAATTAAATGTGTGTATCATGCTTATTGTGAATTTTGAGGCCATATTTTTTATCCAGGTGGACATTGGTGGCCACCTCCCAAGACCACTTGGACCCCCACCATTGTTTCTTTTAGATTTTCAATTTCCTTAATTGTAGCATAGTTTATTATTTTTAGCATTTTTTGAGGTCGTGAACTTCCAAAGCCATTTTGAGGCCCTAAACGATGTTTTTTTGGAAAATTGCGAGCAACATGGGCCCACGAACTGATGTTTCTCTTTTCAGAGTTGTATTTCTTGGATAGATGTTTCTAACGAGATATTGTGCACATCAAACGGAGATCGTATGCCAAAGTTACAACCCCGGGAAGTTGATGTACCAATTTACCCAAACAAGGCCCACAGTTTGGTGTTTCCTCTTCTATGGTTAGGTTTTTGGATGTTTAGAGTTTTCCATTGTTTCTCAACAATAAATAGGCCTTTCAGCCTCCTTGTAACACAGTTCAAAGGCATGTAGCCACCACATATCTTCTTAGAGATAAGCTACCATTTCCCTAGCTGGTTTATTTCAATTATTGCTTGTAAGCATATTTCAACATTTTACATTAATGAAATGAAGCATTATTTTCACTGCATATCTATGTTTATGGTTACCTCTATAATTTTTTGCATTCATGTTTAAATCCAGATGAGTAGTATCAGAACAGTCTGCTTTTTCTTTGTTTTTCTTTGCATGTCCCCAATGAGGTTGGGATATAAAGAATTAGGGCTTGAACTCGTTGAAGATTTGCAACACCAGCCTCTCAAAGCCCGATGGCCACCCATTGTGGATGAAAAAAAAGGTGAGGGGGTAGGGGATCCTATCAAAAGTTTGCTCGACGAAGCCCTCAAGCGACAAAGGACTGCAATGATGGACAACTTTGCCCAGATCCTTCAACAGCTACCTAGGGGTGACACATTGGCTTCCAATAGCTACTCTGGAAACATCGCACCATTTATGGTACAAGTTAATTTTGAAAATCCCCATATTTGAGGGTAAGATAGATGCATATGTCATCGATAAATGGTTAAATATGCTAGAGGGTTATTTTTTGTTCATGACTTTTACAATTAGGTTAAGATTATTTTCGCTCTTCTCAAAGCAACCCCCCACATCAAGGACTGCTAGGAAACCTACTATGATTAGAAGGATGAAAGTACAGGCTCACTATTTTTAGCTGCACCCACTTGGGATTCATTCCAGGATGCCATCAATGAGTAGTACTACCCAGTCGGAAGCTATGAGGATCAATACATATATTGAACCACACTGTGGTAGGGAAGGGACCGAGATGTGCGAGAGTTTACCAATAGTTTCCATACCCTTCGTACAATGTTGGGTATTAAGGATTCAGAGAAACATTTGTTTCTCAAATACCACGGCTGCCTGCACAAGTACATCCAACAAGAAATAGAATTCTTGAACATCCCCTCGCTCGACACAACTTAACGATGTGCCATCAAGATTGAGAAAAAGTGTAAACAGAAGAAGCGATACTTTGGATCTGCAAATCCGAAGCAAGGGAAAGGTGTCCCCAAACCACAAAATAAAGGAAAAAGCCAAGGCAAGACAACCCAAGATAACCTGCCAAGGATGCAAGCAAAGAACAGCATCGTGAAGCTGAAAAAGGACATGGGAAAGTGGTGTGAGTTCCATAAGAGCTCCACTCACAACACAAGTGAGGGTCGAGCCAAGCAGTCACTGTAGGCCAAGCTAAAGATTTTAGAATCATATGCATGTTTTGACTCTGAGTCAGAACCTGATAAGGGGAATGACAAAGGGAAGCAGATTATTGATGCAAAGCCCAATGCCACTGTTGCCACCATGAAGATCCAGAAGGAGGAACCCGAAGATCCAAAGGATGAGGAGCATCTCTTTCACTCTAAGATGTGGGTAAAGGGATCTTCGCTACAGTTCATTGTCGATAGCAAGAGCCAAAAGAACCTCATTTCGGTAGAGGTCATGAAGCAGCTTGGCTTAATGACCACAACACATCCAGAACTGTACACCATCGGTTGGCTTCACCAAGGACGAAATCTTCGCATGAGCCAGCAGTGTCAACTTCCATACAACATCAAGCCCTTCACGGATGAGGTATTGTGTGACATTGCTCCCCTTGAAGTTTGTGATTTATTATTAGGACAACCATACTTGTGGAAGTGACATACTATGTATGAATCAAGGCCTTATTGTTACTTTGGGAAATAAGTTGTACACGATACTCGAGGTAGCACCACCTACCGCTATCTCTTTGGTTACTGTAAAACAATGTAGTAAGTTTGTTTCCAAGACTGGGGAATTTGTTTTCCTCATGATACGCCCTCAAGGAAAGAACTAGATAGTGGCCACAACCTCGAGACAAGGCTCCTCCGCACAAAAAATACAGATAGACAAGGTCATGGAGGAGTACGAGGACATCTTCACCTCCCCCACAAGGGTTCCTCTACACTGTCAATTCAAGCACCGCATCGATGTAACCCCAGGTGTGTTGTTGCCCAATGGACCAATCTATCAGTGTTCCATTATGGAGAATGATGAAATCAAGAGGCAGATTGAGGAGCTACTATAGAAAGGTCACATCCATTTGAATTCATCACCCTGTGGGAGCCTGATCGTGTTGGTACAGAAGAAGGATGGGACTTTGAGACTCTGCATTGACTATGGGGCATTGAACAAGATCGCTATCTGTAATAGGTACCCGATTCCACGGATTGCTAACCTCCTGGACCAACTGAAGGGGGCAATATATTTCAGCAAGATCAATTTGAATTCAGGATATCACCAAGTACCAATCTAACCCTCCGATGTGTGGAAGACTGTCTTCAAATATAAGGAGGGCCTTTTCGAATGGTTGTTTATGCCTTTCGGATTGACGAATGCTCCTACAGCCTTCATGAGGCTAATGGATGACATATTGTGGCCATTCACCAACTAATTTGTAGTGGTATACTTAGATGACATCCTGATCTTTAGCTAGAGTTGGGAAGAGCATCTCCACCACATCAGACAGGTTCTCCAAACATTGTGGCAACACAAGTTATGTGCCAATTTGGAGAAATGCACTTTTGGCATGACCTAGGTTTAGTATCTGGGATACATTATTGATGAACAAGGGGTGCATGTGAATCTAGCCAAGATCTAATTCATTCAGGATTGGCCATCTCCAACCACTCTGAGAGAGCTCCACAGATTTCTAGGCCTTGCCAACTTCTACCACAGGTTTGTGTCAGGATTTACTCATATCACTTGGCCCTTGAGTCAAGTCACCAAGGGAGGAGCGAAAGAAAAATTCTTTTAGTCTGAATCTCAACAGAAGGGATTCACATATTTGAAAGATCGACTATGCACAACACTTGTGCCCACATTACCATACTTGCAACAACCATTCGAGGTCAAGACAGATGCCTTTGGCTATGCTTTGGGGTAGTCCTTACTGAATACGAGCATCCAGTGGCATACCATAGTGAGACACTTTCAGACACAGTCCAGAAGTATCCCACTTAGGACAAAGAGATGTATTCCATTGTGCAGGCCTACCAAAAATGGAAGCATTACATTTTGGGAAAGGAAACGGTCATCCACATAAACCACCAACCCCTTCAGTTCATACAAACCTAAGGGAAATTGTAGAATGATCGCCATAAAAAATGGTCCACATACTTGCAATAGTTCCATTTGAATATCAAGTATAAGAAGGGCAACAACAATAGTGTTGCAAATTGCCTTAGTCGACCATCGATCATGGAATTAACCACTGTGCTTAACTCTTGTGTGCATGCCACTTCTGATTGGCCACTTCTCTACAAACAAAACCCAGAATTCAACCACACATACCAGACACTCTTGGAGGGTCAGCATGTTCCAAATTCCACCTCCAAGATGCCTTGTTATGCCACGTGGGTCACATTTGTGTTCCTTCAAGCGAGCGTGCCAAGATGATTTGGGAAGTGCAATACAGTCGAGCTGTTGGGCATTTCGGGGTCGAGGAAATGTTGGCATTATTGCAAAAGTATTTCTATTAGCGGAATCTTCGACAAGATGTTTGAAAGTACATCGGATCATGCATTGCATGTGCGATTGCCAAAATTACCATCAAGAAGCAAGGCCTCTATACCCTGCTTCCTACCCCTAGTCGACCTTGGGAATACATCTCCATGGATTACATGTGAGAACTTCCTTCAACTAATCATCGAAATGACTGTGTTTTTGTGGTCATTGATAAGTTCTCGAAGATGGCCATTATGGCAGCCTGCAAGAAGAATATCACAGCAGAAGCCACTGCTAAAATCTTCTTTGAATGAGTGTGAGTACACTTTGGGATCCCACAATCTATCATCTCAGATTGGGACAACACGTTCCTTAACACATTTTGGTCCAGTGTTTGGTCAATGTTGGACACCAAACTCACTAAGTCCACAACCTTCCATCCTCAAACTCATGGCCAGACAGAGGTTGTCAACAGGATTATCGTACACATTATGCGCATGTACAACTCAAAGAATCCACACACATAGGACAAGAGCCTCCCTTATGTTTAGCACAACTACAACCAGGCTCTCCACAACTCGACTCACAATAGCCCTTTTCAGGTGGGATTGTGATTCCATCACTGTGTCTCATTGATGTGGCCATTCAATTTGCAGCTACTCACGCGGATTCGGCTCATATCGAGTCCGGAATAGATAAGGCAAACAACTTCATTGAGCACATCCAACATATTCACTAGCAGGTCCGTGACATTACAGAGAAATCAAATGCCAAGTACAAGCAGTGACATGATCAACATCGGGTGCCACACACGTTTCAGGTGGGTGATAAAGTTTAGTTGCATTTGCAAAAGGAATGCCTTAACAGAGCCTATCAGAAACTAAAACCACTCCAATATGGTCCTTACACCATTACCAAGGCCATGGGAGACAATGCATTTAAGCTCAACAATCCCCCATTCCTTGGCCTACACCTAGTGTTCAATGTGGACCACCTTCGGCCATACTTTCCACCATTACTAGACACATCCAACATTGCATAATAGCTCACACCCATAAAGTTAAATCCAGATTGCATGGAATAAGTTGCAACTGATCGGATCATGGACACATAGATCAAGCACACTCGCCAGTCGAATACGCAACTGTATCAAGTTGTCAAAGCAGACCAACTCCTTCGCTAGGGCAAGTGGCTCACCCGGGACCAAGTTCAGCAGAAGTTTCCTCATCTCATGGAAGAACTCAACGTAATGGGAACCATTGCTTCCTAAGGGGGGAGAAATGATCCACGTGGATATTGGTGGCCACCTTCCAAGACCACTTGGACCCCCACCATTGTTTCTTTCAACTTTTTAATTTCCTTAATTGTAGCACAGTTTATTATTTTTAGCAGTTTTTCGAGTTCTGAACTTCCAGAGCTATTTTTAGGCCCTAAACAATGTTGTTTTGGGAAAATTGGGAGCAACATGGGTCCAATTTTTCTCTTCCCAAAGTTGTATTTCTCAGATAGAAATTTCTAATGAGATATTGTACATGTCAAATGAAAATCATATGCCAACGTTATGACCCCGGGAAGTTTATGCACCAATTTACCCAAATGGGGCCCATAATTTGGTGTTTCATCGTCTAGGGTTAGGTTTTTGGATGTTTAGGGTTTTCCATTGTTTCTCAACAATAAATAGGCCTTCAAGCCTCATTGTAACATAGTTTAGAGGCATGTAGCTCCCACATCTCTTCTCAGAGATAAGCTACCATCGCCCTAGCTCGTTTACTTCCATTGATGTTTGTAAGAATATTTCAGTATTTTACATTAATGAAATGAAGTATTATTTTCGTTGCATCTATGTGTTTATCATTATCTTTGTAATTTGTTGCATTGCTATTTAAATCTGGATCAATTTTGTAGCATCTATGTTTTGCACGTAATTACACATTTTTTTTTATGGTAGCGAAGACCATTAAATCAATTATGGAGAACTATGTCAAGGAGAGACAAGAGGAGATCATTCCTAAGCATCAGTGATGTGTTATGATGGCAGAGAATCAATTTTGCAGAGGACCAAGTCTTTTTCCCTTCTAAGATCTCGAAAATAGAGTTTTTGGAAGTGCTATGAAAATATTTCGCAACACATATAGGTATTAAAAGGGTGCTACAAAAATATTTCGCATTGCCTATAACCAATTTTATGTGTGCTACATTTCAACGAGTTTCACCTTTGAGTTTACCCATTTCCATCACCATTTAAGCAAGCCAATTATAGTGCTTGATTTATAAATTCTATCACGCTAGTCACAATGTTTCTCTTAATTTTAAAGGAAGAAATCCCCTCTTGGCCCCCCTCCCCACTCCAAAAAAAAAAGTTTTGATAACCTATTGGTAACCTTAACCAACATGTATTTGTTACGTAATACCTAGCTATTAACAATTAGAGTGGGAATATTAGTAAACTTTCCCTTATAAAAGTGTACATGTGTCACAACATCAATGGTGGATGTTGAAGGTTATCAAGCAATTATAGTTAACTAGAGAATGGTAACTATTAATGTTGGGGAATTTTATACCCTTTTACTCGGAAATGACAAATACAAGTTATTTTACTATTCTATTTAGGAGTTAGTTAGGGAAGCAATGAAAATCATTACATTGTCAATGGGATATGGTGTTAGTGGTTAACAAAAATCCTTGTAATCCATCCGAGATAGGTTTCATTCCTAACCTTTGGTTTTTGTATACTGCCATGAATATTCTAATTTAAGCTTTTGTGGATGTTAAATATCTACCATCCACATAATAATTATTGATAATTAAATTAAAATTTTAAAACCCCTATTTCAAAGTAGACACATCAACATAAATATTACTATATAATGAAATTAATTTAATATTTATGTAAGGTTGAATTTTATTATCAGATATTGTTAATACATAACATTATATAAAGTTTTCACTTTTAAAATGAATCATTTTTAACCATAAATATGTTAAGAATATTTTTTTATCACCATCTAAATTAATGTATGGGAGAATAATGTAGAGATATTTCCACTTCAAAATTGATTGAAATCATCAAAGAATTGATCATGGATCCACTACTATGGGAATTGTATTGTGATATTCCAACAATTGAAGGGAAAGTTGCCTCAAAATTAGAAACCAAGTCCTATATTTTATTATTGTTGTGTTACATTTTAGGATGTAAATAAAAATTAAAAAATATATACTATAAAAGAAAATCATAATCATAAGTTATTTCACATAGTAATGCTTAGTTACATGCTTTCTCCTAGCAATAAACAACTACATTCTACAAAATTATATTAAATCTACATTCTACAAAATTATATTGAAATAATTATATATTTATTTTTCAAAGCCATATTCAAGTGTGATCAATTCCAAACATCTTGGAAATGTATCTACTTACAAAGGGGAGATTAGTCTCCCTCATTTCTACCCATTTTCACTTTCTAACATTTAATTTTAGTGTAACAAGCCACCTTATTTTTCCTTGTGTGATATTCAATCAACATTATTTGTTTTTATTTGTTCCTTAGAGCTACATGAATGCCCCCTTCTCAATTTAAATAGTGTAATTCATGTCTCCTCTTCCCCCTCAATTGAGTCCTTTTACATTGGAATTGTTTAAGAGGGGATTAACTTCATAAGTTATGATAAAATTAATAAGGTTATCATGCTTCTCTAAATATAGAACAAATTTTCATTATATAATGTCATAGAAACAATGGTGACATTGAAAGAGTAGCAAGAAGAATATGGAGTGAAGCTTCATTTTAATTTTTGATTAATGCATTACTGTCGAGAAGGATAGACATGTTGTATAAAATACTAATAATTACCTTATATAAATCAAATTATGATTCTCTTTCTAATAAAAAAATATCTGTATATATAAAAAGATGAAAAAAATAATAGCCACACATAATATTACAATATTTTCATGAGTATTTGAGAAAAGAGAACCCATGGAGATGCAATATGATTGTTACTTTTATATCCATTAATAGGTTTGGATAGAAATTATTATCTTAAGTATACCCTTCTCACATGTAAGAAGAAAAAAATAAGTGATCAAAAGGAATTATGATTACATATTCCAATTAATTCGCTTAGTTGTTTCTTTTCTGAGGACAACCTTATGCAACATTCTTGGACACTTCCTCAATTTCAAAAATTGTTGCCAATGTAAACCCATAAGCTAGATTTACAAAGCGTAACTTCGTAGGGATATCAATGAGGCACACAACAAAGGAACCAATCCTTATGGATCAACCCTAAGTCTTCATGCATGAAACTCATAGTATTCAACTATTTGAGTTATCCTACCCAATTATAAGTTACTTATTTGTATAAAATGGTGGTTGTTAAATTCCTATCAAGTAGATTTTTTGTTCAATGGTAAGATAGTGGCATGTGGTCTTACTTATAAGGTTCAATTCACCTTTCCACTCGATTAAGTAGCGGAGGCCAAATGCAAGTTCTAAATGAATTTGGTAAGTAATACCTTATGTTGTAGTAGCTTAATTGAGCAAACGTTTCTATGAAAAATAGTTATTTTTTAGAATTGTTTAATCCATGAAATCAAGTCACTTTTACTGTTTTATTTGTAAATGTTATCAAGATAGTTATAATATTTCCCTTATGCTTAAAGGAAGAAATTACCCCCCAAAAGAAACTTTGATAACTTATTGAAAACCCTAACCAACATATATTTGTTACATAGTACCTAACTATTGACAATTAAAGTGGGAATATTAGTAAACTTCCTTTTATAAAGTTGTGCTTGAGGAATGACATCAATGGTGGACATTGAATGGTTTCAAGTGATTATATTTTATTGGAGAATGGTAACTAATTTTGGGGGGAATTTTTACCCTTTTAGTAGGAAAATACAAATACACGTGTTTTTACTATTTTATTTAGTAGGGTCATTAGAGAATAAAGGGTGTTAGTGGTCAACACAAAGTGACCTAGGCTTCATTCCCACTTGTGGCATGCTCATACCTCATGGGTTAATTTTCTCCCATAGGAACCCATCCAATGAGGATGAGCCAAAGAGAGGTCCAATCCCTCAACAAATTTTGGAAATTAGATCCCCCAACCCTAATTGTATAGAATTTCTTTTATTTGAAACATCCACAAATGAAATTCATGTTGTCGATATAAATGTCTTCAAGTAAAATAAAATTGTGTTTGTTCCATAATGTATCACTTTTGTTTAACCTACCTTCATATTTGAGAGTGTAAAAGCTTAAAAACAACATTTAATAGTGATAACACCAAGACAATTCACAAGTGACATTGAAGGAGATCTATAAGGCATAAGGAGGATTTTTAGGAGGATTTTTGGCACCATGGTAGGGAGTTCCCATAGAGCTATGGGCACATGACGATGAATATGATTTTCTGAGTTAATGTTGTTCATGTAATTAACCGAAATCTTGTTGTTTCCATTGATAAAATGTACCTTTTGATCCACTTAGCTTGATGAAATGCAATGTATCTCGCCCTTGGCCTAAGTGATATTTAAAGGCTAAATATACAATGTAAAAAGGGAGGGAGAATTGTTGAGGGGAAGAGATAGTGTATGTAAACATTTTAAAAGCTCA
>APFE030540084.1:124030-151397 GCA_000404065.3 Pinus taeda | reverse complement strand
ACTACACGCTTAGGGATTGAATTTTCCTCATGTTTACCTTGTATTTGAGTATCATGCTCATCTTCCTCAATGATTTGATTGTCATAGGATTTTTCAGAGGTTAGAAATTGTAAAATGTCTTCATCATGGTTAAACACTCTCCAATTGGTTATGTTATCTGGAATGGATGGCCTAAAATGTAATTCTACTGAAAATCTATCTGGACTATAGTCTTCGGAAGGGAGCAGCTTGGAAGCAACGTTGGCCAGTAAATCAGTTGCGGAGTTCTGTGCCCTAGGAATGGAAGATATATTGAATGCTAGGAAATGGGAGGTAAGTTCTTGTACCAGCGATTGATAATGCTTAAGATGGTTCGAAAGATAATTAATTGTATTCCTTACCTGCTTGACAATTATTTCAGAGTTGCCAAAGACCTTTAAGTACTGAACTTTGAGGCCGATTTCTTTATATAGTCCTTGGACAAGCGCTTCGTACTCAGCTGTGTTATTAGTGCATTCAAATTCTAATCTACAAGACAGCATTGTTTTTTCTCCTTGCGGGCTGACCAAAATGCATCTTGCTCCTGATCCTTCACTGGACTTAGATCCATCAAAATATAAAGACAAAAATAATGAATTATCTACAGTTTTTGTTACAACATTTTCAATAACATTAACGCATTTAGACCTGTTGGTATGTGAAAAAATTTCGATCTGTGATGCGAAATTATCGACTGAGAAAGGGGATTTCTGGGCAATATAATTGCCGAAAAATGACTCTGAAGAATAGTTTCCTAGGATATTATTGTTGAAAGCGACTGGCTGATTTTCTTGTTCAAATTATGTAACAGTATGGGTCATATGTTTCTCTCGATAAATCTTTATTTGATTGGTCTTGCCCTTATAGGGGAGCCACATATGTGACCAATTGGTGGAGATATACCCATGGAGGTTTTTTGACCAATCCCTGCTTAAAATCAATCCATAAAATTCAGGTATATCGGCGACTCGAATATCGATCCTTTGGACAATTCTTGGATCCGCCGATAACCTGATTGTTACAGAGTTTATTTCTCATAGGACTTGAACTTTAGTTCTATCTAACTGCACGATGTGAATACAAGACTTCTGGGGTTCTATATTCAGTTTGGAGCAAACTGAAGCAGGCATTATAGTGGAAGATGCCCCAGAATCAATTAAGCAGTTGTGCAGATTTCGATTATAAATTTCATAAGTCAGGAGGAAAGGAGGGGTATGGGAGTTTGATCTATCTCCAATCAGAATTCTGTTGGTTGCCTCAACTCTACCAGCAGGGGGTTGTCCTGAGTCACTTGCAGCTTTAGTGGTGGGAAGAGGGGAAGAAGGGACAGCATTAAATTCTTTGAGTAGTAATTTTTGCTGATGTTTTAATTTACTAAGTTCAAACATGGTGATGTTTTCCTTAGTTTTCTTCATGTCATCGACAATTTTGTAATCCATCGAATCAGAAATTACTAAAGTCTTAGATGGTAAAGGTTTAGTAGAAGATGATGGCTGATTGTTCGATATTGTTGCGGCTGGTTTTCTAATGGGTACCTTTTCCTTTACAGTATTGGTTCCGGCACTCCTTTTCTTAGGATTAGCTTGAACAGTTTCGGGAGCACCTTTACTCCTTGTAGTGACAGGAAAGGCTTCTTGTTCGGCATCAGTATCGGAATTAGGGAGTATAAAGTCCCACATTCCATGACATTCAACTATTTCCTCTTCTTCTCCTTCGGATGGTATAACTGTTTCTTCCTCTTCTTCTTCCTCAGGATCCGAGTCTGCATATGATATAACATTGGGGGGTTTGGAATCGGGTTTCTTGAAATTCCTATATGGTTTCTTCGTTGAGGATTCTGATACTTGTTTCCTGATTTCAACCATTTCATTCGACATAGTTTTAAGGACTTTTTGAAGGCCCTCCATGTCATATGGATCCTTAGTGTTCTTTTTCTTACAGTCGTCTTTAAAGGACACTTTTTTAGATTTTCTTTCTTCCAAGGCAGTTTTCTTTTCTAAGGCGATTACACTTTTTTCTACAGTGAGTGCTTCCTTCATGTTCTCAGCTAATGTGGGCTGTTTGGCCCTATCAACGAATATAGTAATGTTTGAAGGCAAAGCGGTGATATACCACTCGCTTCTAACTTGTTGGCTTGGCTTATCATCAGTGGGGATCTTATTCAAGAGTTTGTTAAATCTGGAGTTGAACTCCTTGATGGGTTCTCTTGATTCGATCCTTAAATTTGAAAGATCATGGATAAGTGTAGCTAAGGATCTGTCATCACCGTATTTGGTGAGAAACTGTTCCTGGAAGATATTCCAACTCGTAATGGATCCAAAGGGTAAGGAAAAATACCAAGACCCTGCAGATCCTTCTAGTGAATAGGGAAACAATCTTACTACCACATCTTCTTCAGTGACTCCCTTTAGATTGATAGAAAGCATAAAATTGCTAATATGTTCTTCTGCAGAAGTTCCAGCATCTGGATTGAATTTGGGTAACCATTTTTCGGGGTAATCGGGTAATGGATGTAAAGGTGCAGGCATAGTAACCGCACCAGGACTTCTCCATGGTCTTTGGGCCATTTTAGGATTACCGACGATTGCTTGCGGTGTTCCAGGTGCTTGAGGTGGAGGCGGAAGTACAGACTGAAAAGATTGTGATGCTTGAGATGAAGTCCCTTGATGAACAACTATATGAAGTGGTGAAGTGGGTGTATGGCTTCGCACAGGTGATGATGAAATGGAAGATGATGGAGAAAGGGTTTTGCTACCAGAACCTTTAGTGGGCTTTTTTATCCTTTTCCTTTCGGGTAAAGGAAATTCAGGTGGCTCAATACCTAGTTTTTCACTTTGGAGTCTGGTAAGATGAGGGGGTAAGCGAAATTGTGAAGTGTGACTTCCTTGTGATACTTCAGATCTAGGAGGGGAAATTGAGAAGCCTTGAAGTTTCTGGATGATGGATTGAACTTCAGGGGACTCCAGACTTAAGTGTTCCAAAGTATGATGTAATTGAGCAGTAGTGGTTGATTCCTCTTCGTCTCTTCTGGATACTGGAGATTCAGAATGCGAACGAGATATTCGAGGAGAGGTGGAGAGTGAGTTACTCTTTGAATGGTTTGTAGGTATCGGCTTACTCGCCATTCATAGCGGATGGCCCTCCTTCTAGCGCCAGAAATGTTGAGGCCTCGGAAATCGTTGCCACAACATCAGGGATAACCACCCGGTCCGGACCTTGGTATAGCTCCTTTTCCGTTTGGAATGGTGGCTCCGACTGGAGATAACGGGACCAGTTTCTCGATAATGAAATAAAATGGATGGATGGGTGATGAATAAATTGCTTAAATGATAGGCGAATAACTTATTCTATTGAAAAAAATAGGGAAACTAATACTAATCCCGGGAACAACTTATTAATTCAGAATGTAGCGTTAAATAATCTTTATCTATTTATCAGGCATATAGATGACTCTGTAAAATAAATAAAAGATGTTCAATCATTCAAAGATTGCTTCACATGAATAGTCACAATGAAGTGATAAATACAAATTACTACATTCACTGTTCATATCATCGATACATATATACGTCTGAAAGGAAAGCATGCGATAAATAACCAATAGTGGAATGCATAAGGAATGCTGTGAAAAACACACACATATATAAGCGATAATAGCAAGAGCGATTTCAATAACAATTCATATAACGAAAAAGAATACAGACGCAGATAATAGTACCATGTGAGCTGTAGATCGATCTGAAATATCAATCGCTATTCAAAATTTCTTCTTCAACACAGAAATGCTTTCAAACAATGACAATAGTGCACATTTGCATGAAAGCCTTCCTCATCAAATTCAGAATAATTGGTCAAGTTTCATAAAATAATATCCCTGAAGTACAATAGTGCAACTTCAGGGGTTAAGTCATATACAAAACTTTTACGACCCTTTCTAAATGCATGAAAGGGTCTATAAATACTACTAAACTAAAAAGATCTATGAAACAAAATCCTACTAAATTGGTATCAATAAATGTGGTCCATCTCTCACGGGCGATCTGGTAGTCGGCGAAGTGATTCATGCCTCAGGTTGTTTGCCCTTAAACCTTAGCTGGCTTATCGCAAGCATTGGTTCTACTTCTGGTGGTTTGTTGAGGCGTAAACTGAATTGGGCGGCGAAGGTGGCATCATGAACGTCGGGTATAATATACCTGACAACATCAGTTAGGCACTTCAAGGCGGCTCTTTGGCTGTATGGCTTGATTAAGAAGAACCAATAAGCATCCCACATCAGACTGTTGATTCCAGCGATCAATCTTGCATTTTTCTCCAGCTCTGGATAGCATGAGTGCTCCAATATATTTGCTATTGTTAATTGACCTGGAATGCATTGGGAAATTATGTTAGATAAATACAGTGTATTATTTACTAATTCAACCAAATTTCCACTGATTGTCCTACATCTGGAAGTTGCTCTTTCTGCTTTCATTAGTTGCGATTTCCATTCTGTGAATAATATGTCTTTGTGCGATTCCAGAATTCTCGGTAGATTAGCTGCCCGGCCTACATCGGAATCCTGCCATTCTATAAAGTTTGTCAGTGTTTCTTCGGCCTGATCCAAGTCGTTCCTTGACTTGTCTACCTTCTCACTTATAGATGCTGCCAATTCGCACAATGGTTCTACTCGTATAATCTGTTGACATAATAGCTTAACATGATTAATCAATCCCTTATTTAGCTGGAGCGCTTCTGCTTTGAACTCATCTATCTGAGGGAGCTTTTTCATTTGCTCAATTTGAGTGGTCAATTGAGTGATTTGTTCATCTTTCGCTTTCATTGTTCCCTCAGTTGATATTCTTAACTGCTCCAGTGCCGCTGATAGCTCCTTTTTCCTTTGTATTGCGCCTTCATCAATTCTCTGCTTTTTCTCTTTTAATTGCTTGGTCAGCTGATTATTGTTCTGCTGCTGTACTAGCAATTCTTTCTCCTCCTTCTCTACCCTCTGTTGTACTTCTGATAGTCTCGCCTGTAGTGAAGAGATATCTTGGTCCTTGGTCTTTAATAGACTGCTTACCTCTGATGCCTTATCAATGGTTGCCGGTGAATATCCTCCAGCGAACTGTGATAGCTTGGTTAAGTCGTCGGAGGGGTCGAATTCCTCTTTCCATACAACATTGCCCCTTACTGTTGATTCAGGGAATAGGGAAGGTTGATCGGTTCTTCTCCTTTTCCTCTGTCGCTTTACGACAGCTTTATGCTTGGGGCTATAACATACATCTAAAGGGGGGATCTCTTCAATTTGCAAAACGATCTCTCCCGTTGGATCTTTAGGAATTATTTCTGGTTCTTTTATTTTGGGTAGGCCGCTGGTTTCACCTGAAACCATTTTCGATGTCACTTCCTGTGTATCACCTTCTTTAGAAACCTCATCATCTTTCGAGCACTCTAAGTTACTGATGATTGTACTGAATTGCTGCCATTGCTGGAGAAAATTTAGATCAACTAATGTATCATTGTTATTCTTGGAGTTGCTTTCTTCTTCGGTCTTTGCTTGGTTTTCTTCTTGTCGCTGCACATTTTCCTGGGTCACCTCTTGCCTCTGGCTATGCATTTCCTCGTGTTGTTTTGATGTAGTAGGAGGTGGTGTATTATTTCGCTCCTCAGACTCGCTTGACCTGGTTGTTGTCGATCCAGTCGCTAACAGGTCTAGAGGCAGAGTTTGCAACCTCTGTTCTCTAGTTCTGTTAAATTCAACTAGGCCTTCATCATTATAAACATTTCTGGCAAGCGACTTGACTTGGTGCAATGATTCAGTTGATGCGAACAAATCTTCGAATTTGTCTTCTTTATGCTCGACCTTGGCGAATTTGGCTTGGTCGAGCGCATTCTAAGAGATCTTTCTTGGATCATACTGCCTTCTTGGCAGAGTAGACAGAGTGAGAAAATTCATTTTCCCAACTTCCTTCTCTGCATGCTTGATATCATGCAGGGTATACACTCCAATTCGTAATGGAAAAGAACGCCAAACATGTTTTTTAGCTCTTTTCAGGTTCTGGGTAACCCCTTCAACACTGATTTGATAAGCTACCTCCCTGGCAAGTAGCTTATTGGGGATGTAAAGTGGTAGCACATGTGGCTTAGTCTGACTGCCAAAAACTCTGATGTAGGTGAATTTCTCCTCCACAAACCAACTTGCTACTGCAGTCAAATCTACACCTGATTGCTCGGAAATTTTTGGGGCAGGCTTATTAAAAATTGAATAATGAATTGGCAACATAAAACCATTGCAGATTTGGTACAGGTGGTGTTTATAACTAGTCTTCCATAGTTTTCGATGATATATGTGAATGGGTGTGGGGTCTTGCGATGTCCACCTCCATCCCAGCACAGGAAACTCAAAATTAAAACACAACACATTCATAATATAGGCACTATAATAAAATGGCGGAATAACCCTCTCTGTGACACGATAGTCAGACCTGAAGTCGAGGATGGCTTTGGCTAACTTGTCCGATAATATAACCGCCCAATCCATGATTTCTCCACTACATGCTACCTCTATTAGGGGAACCATTTCTATGGTGAAATTGGAAGAGTCATGTAATCCCCATAGCCTACACATCATAATTCCAGCATAACAGTAAGGAGAACACAGGGAGTCAACTGAGTACTTACCCGAGGTTTCATGCTTGTGTTTTGCTGGATTCTGTCTCCAGCCCCGAATTGGTTCAGACTCGGTCTCGTTCTCTACTCGAAATTTCTCCAAAAGTGCAGCATTATATTTCTTCTCTTCTCGCGGTAGGTGATACATTAGCCTTAGGTCTTCGGCTCGAAATGAACCGAAAATCCTCCCGTTCGCAGTTTCAAACAGTCTATTGATAATTGGGAGCTCTTGGATTTCCCAACTTACCACATCCGTGTAAGGAAGAACCTGTTCCTGAGCCGCTATTTTGTGTAGGAAGGAGTCGGCCAAGTCCTTTAAATTAGCATCAGGTTTGCTGGTATTATCACATAAAATTTCTACTTCGGTCACCGTTGGCCCTTCTGCTTCAATCAAATTATAAGTCCCTTGCCAAGTGGTCCTGGTGAGTCCTAAGCATGTTGTATCTAATATCAGCCCTTTATTCTTTCCAGTTGGATCAACGACAGCCAGCCCTGCGGCTGGCGGAGCAGTAGGCATTGTAGTCTTCTTGGATTTCTTTCCCATTCTACTTTCTTCTGTTTCTATGGAAGAATTTTGCGCAGAGTGAAAGGTAAGCGCAACACATGCAACAATAACGTGAATTGAACAGAATCAAATATATATATATAGCTTGGTCCATTCATAGTGATTAATTGACTTAAGGTGGCCTTAGGATCAAATACGTGGATAGGCTTCAAGCCTGCTATTTTTATTAAATGGTCGTTACGGCATGTCAATCTCATTAATTCCAGTTGCTTCGATTAATGGTTGAATGATTTATTCGAAGCATGCTTAGTGTGATTTGGCGGTTTGAACATGGATGAGAGGCTTTTCCAAAGGATATGGCCTTAATTACGAATAAATCATATTAAACCGCCTTTATGACTGTTACTTTGAAAACTGTGCTATTTTACCCTTTATGCAATCGGGCATCAGGAAATGCTAAGTTATTGTATTGGTTTTGTTTGGAATCCCCGATTTCCGATAGCGATATCGCATCGCATCGAGCATAGCTGGTAGGGCCGCTTAGGATGAGGGCATGGTAAGTCGCCCATCGCCGATAGCGATATCACATCGCATCGGACGAGGGGAAGCTTAGTTGTGCTTTAAACGTTATCGCCGATTGTCGATTGCCGATTGCTGATTTCGCATCGCATCGCAACAAGGATCATTACTCATGTTACTTTATGCTTTGCCGAGATCTGATTGTGATTTCGCATCGGCGAAAACCAAGATGTCCCTTAAGTTGAGCTTTCTTTGTCATTGCGATATGCGATCTTGCGATCGCTTTATCGCAATGATAAAGGTAAATTGTTTTATGTTGGGGTTTATCGATTGGTTTTATTAAAAAGGCTTTTTAAATGATGTTTCCTTTGATTCAAGCATTTTTTGAAATAGAACTTTAAACTGATACCAATTTGAAAATAAAATTAAAAAAGGGACCCATTTCACATTATAGTTTTGGAATTTAAATGATATGAAATGGGGGGTTGTTGTATGGAACAACAATTGGCGATTCGCTGGAAGAAACAGTTATCTCTGAACAGTATAGAAATACTTAGACTTTTTCATAATAGAAATTTTATTCAAAAGGGAAAATTCTAATATAACTAGATATCGTTGCAGTCTAAGGAAACAAAACTTTCTTTGCTAATTTCTCCTCTAGTTGAAAATAGATATATTCCATATTTTTAAATTGGCACTTATTGGTTGATATTGATAAAATAGGAAACTTTTCCAAATAAACTATTAAAATTAACTCCTTTTCCATAGGTAGAGCCTCTGCTGCCAGCAAACGTCCATAGTCTTGGCAGGGATACCTTTTAACCATATCATTGTCTATTGTCCTATTCACTTCAGAGCATGATTAACAGAATGAATTCAAAATATGTTTTTTCACATTTTATTTTCTTTTCTTTCTCTGTTATTTTGTAAGATAAAAATTCATTTCCCTGGTGTGGTGGCCAGTTGATTGACAATGCCATTCACTGGTAGTAATCTAACCGAACAAGCTGGCTCGTGATGAGACCCCTTGTCTTACAATTGAAGCCATTACCCTGTTTTGGTATGCAGTATTGGTAATGTCGGCTAAACTATTTCCCTATGAACATGGTAAGCAGGCTTGTAATAAGACCTCTTAACTTTTATATTAGTATTCTTGGAATTACATCCTGAATAATCATGAAATTAGGTAAAATGGGATAGACAATTTTCCTCCTTAAGGTAGGATGGATGACAAGGTAAGAGTTTGAGATGTTGAATTTTGGATTAGCTTCTATTTTAATATTGATAACCTTTTTATAACCAATTTTGAAAAATCTAAAAAGATTTACAAGATTTATACTTCAAGAGGAATTCACTAGGATTGTATTGTAATTTCAGAATGCAATTATAACTAATTTCCTAGAAATTATTCCTTTTGTTTAATACTTCTATTTATTTAAAAGTAAATATCGCATTGCTTGTTTATGAGAAACTCTTTAAATACAACAAAGGTCAAATAGAAACTGCCTTACAGTTTTATTTTCTAATTTTGCTACAAACTATAAAAATGCTATTTAAAAGAAGAAGGGGTTACCTCCTCAGTTGAAAATTTCTTTAAGACTATGCCATTAACAGGGAGATAATCTTTCAACCCTCACAAATCTTGTAGCATGAAGGTCGAATGACTTATCTTTTCACAGATCTGAAATGGTCCAAGCCACATTTTCTGAAATTTGGTGTGTTTCCCTTTATCTTCATGGGCTTTGTCCCATTTCAGGACTAAATCACCAACTTGGAATTCCTTAGAACGAGATGAGATTGAATCAAATGATGACTTGATGATCTGCTGATGTTTCGCATGAATAATCTTGGCTTTTTCTCTTTCTTCTTCTAATTTCAGGATTTGGTCATGTCTAGGTTGTAAAGAAGAAGAAGGATTTCCTTCAATAAATTGAACTAGAGCTAGAGAGGGAAGAATAAGAATTGTTGGCAGTACAACTTCTTTTCCATAAACGAGTTTAAATGGGGAAGAACCTATAGAAGCCTTTTGTGTTATCCTGTCAGCCCATAGTGCAAATATTAAAGATTTGTGCCAGGTCTTGTGATTTTGTTCGATAGTTCATTTGATAATTTTAATAAGGTTTTTGTTTGTAGATTGTGCTAAACCGTTACCGTGAGGATAAGATTTAGCAGAATATTTGAGCTTGAAACCTCTTTTGATTGCGAAATCAAACATAGCATTGCCCAAAAAGTGAGATGCATTATCAAAAACAAGAGCATTTGGGACACCAAACCTGGTAATGATGAATTGATCTATGAATTCAATCATGGCTTCAGAGTTTGTTGTCTTTAGCGGAATTGCTTCAACCCACTTGGTGAAGTAATCGATAGCAGTAAGGATATACTTTTGTTGTTTGGAAGAATTAGGAGTAATTTCTCCAATAATGTCCAATCCCCATTGCTCAAATGGTTGTTCAATGTTGACCAGTTGCAGAGGAAAGGTTGATTTATTTAGTCTTCCACTTGAAGTTTGACAACTTGGGCATTTCCTCACATATTCATGAGCATCTCTAAACAAAGTGGGCCAGTAATATCCAGCATGGATGACTTTGTGAGCTATTGTATCAGCTCTGAAGTTACCTCCTGTTGGTTTGTCATGCAATTCCTGCAAGACCCTTTGTGCTTCCTTTTTTCAGGGAATCTTAGTAAAACGCAATCATAATTTTGCTTAAACAGAACATCATCAATAATGGTAAAAAAAAATTATTTCAATCTTATGGCCCTTTTGTTTTTGTAGGACAAGTTGGGAGGTGCATATCCATTTTTTAAGTAAAATATTAAATCAGCATACAGAGATTCAGAATCAATGACACTTACCTGATTGATGGTTTCAGGTTGATCTGTATCGCTTGATTCCGGAATGTTGGACGTACCTGCCAATAACTTGCAAAAACCTTGACGTCTAACAATCTTTGCTAGCTTTATTTCTATGCCGTATTCCTGAAGTGTTGTTACCCAATTTGCCCTTTTTTCTCCCAGTTCTCTCTGGATTAACAGTTGTCTAACTGAGGAGAAAGGAACTATAACCTTTGTATGGGCTTTCAACAGGAATGGTCTGTAATGCTTAACCGCTTTATATACAGCAAAGGCTTGTTTTTCTACTTCAGAATAGTTTAATTCTGCACCTTGAAGATTTGAGCTATAAAATGAAATAGGTGCTTCCAAATTGTGATCGTTGATCTGTGTAAGTACTGCAGCGTAAGAAGAATCGGATGCGATGGTATACAATGTAAAATGATTAGAAAAATTTGGAGTATTTAGAGCTGGGGCATTGACTATTGACTTCTTGATTAGTTCAAATGCTTCCTTTTCTGGTACTCCCCATTTGAAGACTGAATTTTTCTTAATCATAGTTTGAAGTGGTAAAATAATTTGAGAAAAATCTAGAACGAATCTTTTTACAAAATTAATTTGGCCTAAGAATGACTACATGGATTTCTTATTATGAGGAAAAGGGATTTCCGAAATTTCATTAATCCTGTCTGGTTTGATATAGATGCCATCTTTAGATACAATAAAGCCTAGGAGCTTACCTTGATCAAGAGCAAAGAAAGATTTCTTAGGGTTTAGAGAAATTCCATATTTCTTACAGCGTTGGAAGATCTGATTCAAATCACGCAAGTGATTGGATCTCTCTCTTGAAAATACAGTGATGTCATCTAAATAAACAACTATTGTTCTATTAATTAACCCTTTGAAGGCGATATCCATCGCCCTTTGGAAAGTGGCTCCTGCATTAATAAGTCTGAAAGGCATTTTCTGATAAGCATCTATTCCCCACTTTGTTCTAAAGGTGGTTTTGAGTCGGTCATCGGGGTGAACCAGAATTTGATTACACCCTGAAAATCCGGCCAAGAAGGACATTAACTCAGAGACAGCCACTGATTGGAGTATCTGCTCCATAGTGGGTAATGGGAAATTATATTTTAGGCTTTCCTTATTTAAAATCCCGAAATCAATACAAATCCTTATGTCGCCATTCTTCTTTCTAACTGGTACCATATTGGAGACCCAATTCGAGTGTCGTACGGGAGAAATAATCTTAGCTTTCAAGAGTTTGTTGAGTTCCGACTTTATTTGACCTTCTAGGTTTGGATGTATTTTCCTCATCTTTTGTTGAATTGGTTTCTGCTCGAGAAGCATTGGGATAGTGTGCTGAATAATAGATGTGTCATATGTTTTTAGATCATCATATCTCCAAGCGAAAACATGTTTATTCTTTCGTAACAGACTAATAAATGCTTCCTTTTCCTTTATAGAAAGTGCCAATCCTAAATTAATGTTTTGAGGATTTTGTTCGGTGCCAAGGTTTATTAATTCAAACCTTAAGGTAGAGCTCTGAAGCTTTGTATTAGATACAGGTTTGAACCTGTCTTTAATATCGTAAAGATCTTCAAGCTTCACTACGTGCTTAGGGATTGAATTTTCCTCATGTTTACCTTGTATTTGAGTATCATGCTCATCTTCCTCAATGATTTGATTGTCATAGCATTTTTCAGAAGTCAGAAATTGTAAAATGTCTTCATCGTGCTTAAACACTCTCCAATTGGTTACATTATCTGGAATGGATGGCCTAAAACGTAATTCTACTGAAAACCTATCTGGACTATAGTCTTCGGAAGCGAGCAGCTTGGAAGCGACATTGGCCAGCAAATCAGCTGCGGAGTTCTGTGCCCTAGGAATGGAAGATATATTGAATGCTAAAAAATGGGAGGTGAGTTCTTGTACCAGCGATTGATAATTCTTGAGATGGTTCGAAAGACAATGGATTGTATTCCTTACCTGCTTGACAATAATTTCAGAGTCGCCAAAGACCTTTAAGTACTGAAATTTGAGGCCGATTGCCTTGTATAGTCCTTGGACAAGCGCTTCGTACTCGGCCGTGTTATTAGTGCATTCAAATTCTAATCTACAGGACAGCATTGTTTTTTCTCCTTGCGGGCTGACCAAAATGCATCCTGCTCCTGATCCTTCGCTAGACTTAGATCCATCGAAATATAAAGACCAAAATAATGAATTATCTACAGTTTTTGTTACAACATTCTTAGTCACATTAACGCATTTAGAACTGTCGGTCTGTGAAAATTTTTCGATCTGTGATGCGAAATTATCGACTGAGAAAGGGGATGGATCGACAATATAATTGCTGAAAAATGACTCTGAAGAATAGTTTCCTAGGATAATTTTGTTGAATGCGACTAGCTGATTTTCTTGTTCAAATTCTGTAATAGTGTGTGTCATATGTTTCTCTCGATCAATCTTTATTTGATTGGGCTTGCCCTTATAGGGGAGCCACATATGTGACCAATGAGTGGAGATATACCCATGGAGTTTTTCTGACCAATCCCTGCTTAAAATCAATCCATAGAATTCAGGTATATTGGCGACTAAGATGTCAATCCTTTGGACTATTCTTGGATGTGTCGATAACCTGATTGTTACAGAGTTTATTTCCCCTAGAACTTGAACTTTATTTCTATCTAACTGCACGATGTGAATAGAAGACTTCTGGGGTTCTATATTTAGTTTGGAGCAAACCGAAGCAGGCATTATATTCGAAGATGCCCCAGAATCAATTAAGCAGTTGTGCAGATTTTGATTATAAATTTCATAAGTCAGGAGGAAAGGGGGGGTATGGGAGTTTGATCTATCTCCAATCAGAATTGTGTCAGTTGCCTCAACTCTACCAGCAGGGGGTTGTCCTGAGTCACTTCCAGCTTTAGTGGTGGGAAGAGGTGAAGAAGGGACAACGTTAAATTCTTTGAGTAGTAATTTTTGCTGATGTTTTAATTTACTAAGTCAAACATGTGAAGTTTTGCCTTAGTTTTCTTCATGTCATCGACAAATGTTGTAATCCATCGAATCAGAAAACTACCAAAGTTTTAGATGGTGAAGGTGTAGTAGAGGAATGATGGCTGATTGTTAGATACTGTTGCGGCTGGCTTTCTAACGGGTACATTTCCTTTAACGTATTGGTTCCAGCGCTCCTTTTCTTTGGATTAGCTTGAACAGGTTCGGGAGTACCTTTACTCCTTGTAGTGACAGGAAAGGCTTCTTGTTCAGCATCAGTATCGGAATTAGGGAGTATAAAGTCCCACATTCCGTGACATTCGACTACTTTCTCTTCTTCTCCTTCGGATGGTATAACTGTTTCTTCCTCTTCTTCTTCCTCGGGATCCGAGTCTGCATAAGATATAACGTTAGGAGGTTTGGACTCGGGTTTCTTGAAATTTCTATATGGTTTCTTCGTTGAGGATTCTGATACTTGTTTCTTGATTTCAACCATTTCGTTCGACATAGTTTTAAGGACTTTTTGAAGGCCCTCCATGTCATATGGATCCTTAGTGTTCTTTTTCTTAGAGTCGTCTTTAAAGGAGACTTTTTTATATTTTCTTTCTTCCAAGGCAATTTTCTTTTCTAAGGCGATTACACATTTTTCTACAGCGAGTGCTTCCTTCATGTTTTCGGCTAATGTGGGCTGTTTGGCCCTATCAACAAATATGGCAATGTTTGAAGGCAAAGCAGTAATATACCACTCGCTTCTAACTTGTTCGCTCGGCTTATCATCAGTGGGGATCTTGTTCAAGAGTTTGTTAAATCTCGAGTTGAACTCCTTGATGGGTTCTCTTGACTCGATCCTTAAATTTGAAAGATCATGGAAAAGTGTAGCTAAGGATCTGTCATCACCATATTTGGTGAGAAACTGTTCCTGGAAGATATTCCAACTTGTGATGGATCCAGAGGGTAAGGAAAAATACCAAGACCCTGCAGATCCTTGTAGTGAATAGGGAAACAATCTTACTACCACATCTTCTTCAGTGACTCCCTTTAGATTGACTGACAGCATAAAATTGTTAATATGTTCTTCTGCAGAAGTTCCAGCATCTGGATTGAATTTGGGTAACCATTTTTCAGGGTAATCGGGTAAAGGATGTAAAGGTGCAGGCATGGTAACCGCACCAGGACTTCTCCATGGTCTTTCAGCCATTTTAGGATTACCAACGATTGCTTGTGGTGTTCCAGGTGCCTGAGGGGGAGGCGGAAGTACAGACTGAAAAGATTGCGATGCTTGAAATGAAGTCCATTGGTGAACAACTATATGAAGTGGTGAAGTGGGCATATGACTTCGCACAGGTGATGATGAAATGGAAGATGATGGGGAAAGGGTTTCGCTACCAGAACCTTTAGCGGTCTTTTTGATCCTTTTCCTTTCGGGTAAAGGAAATTCAGGTGGTTCAATACCTAGATTTTCGCTTTGGAGTCTGGTAAGATGAGGGGGTAAGCGAAATTGCGAAGTCTGACTACCTTGTGATACTTCAGATCTAGGAGGGGAAATTGAGAAGCCTTGAAGTTTCTGGATGATGGATTGAACTTCAAGGGACTCTGGACATAAGTGTTCTAAAGTATGATGTAATTGAGCAGTAGTGGTTGATTTCTCTTCATCTCATCTGGATACTGGAGATTCAGAATGCGAACGAGATGTCCAAGGAGAGGTGGAGGGTGAGTTACTCTTTGAATGGTTTGTAGGTGTTGGCTTACTCGCCATTTATAGCGGATGGCCCTCCTTCTAGCACCAGGAATGTTGAGGCCTCGTAAATCGTTGCCACAACATTGGGGGATAACCACCCGGTCCAGACCTTGGTACAATTCCTTTTCCATTTGGAATGGTGGCTTCGACTGGAGATAACGGGATCAGTTTCCCGATAATGAAATAAAAGGGATGGATGGGTGATGAATAGATTCCTTAAGTGATAGGTTACTCGCTTATTCTATTGACAAAAATAGGGAAACTAATACTAATCCCGGGAACAACTTATTCATTCAAAATGCAGTGTTAAATAATCTTTATCTATTTATCAGGCATATAGATGACTCTGTAAAATAAATAAAAGATGTTGAATCATTCAAAGATTGCTTCACATGAATAGTCACAATGAAGCGATAAATACAAATTACTACATTCATTGTTTATATCATCGATACATATATACGTCTGAAAGGGAAGCATGCGATAAACAACCAATAGTGGAATGCATAAGGAATGCTGTGAAAAACACACACATATATATAAGCGATAATAGCAAGAGCGATTTAAACAACAATTCATATAACGAAAATGAATACAGACGCAGATAATAGTACCATGTGAGCTGTAGATAAATCCGAAATATCAATCGCTATTCAAGATTCTTACTTCAACATAGAAATGCTTTCAAACAATGACAATAGTGCACATTTGCATAAAAGCCTTCCTCAACAAATTCAGAATAATTGGTCAAGTTTCATAAAAGAATATCCTTGAAGTACAATACTGCAACTTCAGGGTTTAAGTCATATACAAAACTTTTACGACCCTTTCTAAATGCATGAAAGGGTCTATAAATACTACTAAACTAAAAAGATCTATGAAACAAAATCCTACTAAATTGGTATCAGTAAATGTGGTCCATCTCTCAGGGGCGATCTGGCAGTTGGCGAAGTGAGTCATGCCTCAGATTGTTTGCCCTTAAACCTTAGCTGGCTTATCGCAAGCATTTGTTCTACTTCTGGCGGTTTGTTGAGGCGTAAACTGAATTGGGCGGCGAAGGTGGCATCATGAATGTCGAGTATAATATACCCGACAGCATCGGTTAGGCACTTCAAGGCGGCTCTTTGGCTATATGGCTTGATTAAGAAGAACCAATAAGCATCCCACATCAGACTGTTGATTCCAGCGATCAATCTTGCGTTTTTCTTCAGCTCCGGATAGCATGAGTGCTCCAATATATTTGTTGTTGTTAATTGACCTAGAGTGCATTGGGAAATTATGTTAGATAAATACAGTGTATTATTTACTAATTCAACCAAATTTCCACTGATTGTCCTGCATCTGGAAGTTGCTCTTTCTGCTTTCATTAGTTGCGATTGCCATTCTGTGAATAATATCTCTTTGTGCGATTCCAGAATTCTCAGTAGATTAGCTGCCCGGCCTACATCGGAATCCTGCCATTCTATAAAGTTTGTTAGTGTTTCTTCGGCCTAATCCAAGTCATTCCTTTCTTTGTCTACCTTTTTGCTTATAGATGCTGCCAATTCACACAATGGTTCTGCTCGTATAATCTGTTGACATAATAGCTTAACCTGATTAATCAATCCCTTATTCATCTTTCACTTTCATTGTTCCCTCAATTGATATTCTTAACTGCTCCAGTGCCGCCGATAGCTCCTTTTGCCTTTGTATTGCACCTTCATCAATTCTCTGCTTTTGTTCTTGTAATTGTTTGGTCAGCTGATTATTGTTCTGCTGTCGTACTAGCAATTCTTTCTCCGCCTGCTCTGCCCTCTAATGTACTTCTGATAGTCTCGCGTGTAGTGAAGAGATATCTTGGTCCTTGGTCTTTAATAGACTTCTTACCTCTGATGCTTTATCAGTGGTTGCCATTGAATATGCTCAAGCGAACTGTGATAGCTTGGTTAAGTCGTCGGAGAGGTAGAATTCCTCTTTCCATACAACATTGCCCGTTACTGTTGATTCAAGAAATAGGGACGGTTGATCAGTTCTTCTCATTTTCCTCTGTCGCTTTACGATAGCTTTATGCTTGGGGCTATAAAATACATCTAAAGGGGGGATCTCTTCAATTTGCAAAAAGATCTCTCCCATTGGATCTTTAGGAATTATCTCTGGTTCTTTTGTTTTGGGTAGGCCGCTAGTTTCACCTGAAACCGTTTTCGATGTCGCTTCCTGTGTATCACCTTCTTTAGAAACCTCATCATATTTCGAGCACTCTAATTTATTGATGATTGTACTGAATTGCTGCCATTGCTGGAGCAAATTCGGATCAACTAATGTATCACAGTTATTCTTTGAGCTCCTTTCTTCTTGGGTCTTTGCTTGGGTTTCTTCTTGTCGCTGCACATTTTCCTGGGTCACCTCTTGCCTCTGGCTATGCATTTCCTCCTGCTATTTTGATGTAGTAGGAGGTGGTGTATTATTTCGCTGCTCAGACTCGCTTGACCTGGTTGTTGTCGGTCCAGTCGCTAACAGGTCTAGAGGCAGAGTTTGCAACCTCTGTTCTCTAATTCTGTTAAATTCAACTAGGCCTTCATCATTATAAACATTTCTGGCAAGCGACTTGACTTGGTACAGTGATTCGGCTGATGCAAACAAATCTTCGAATTTGTCTTCTTTATGCTCGACCTTGGCCAATTTGGAGTGGTCGAGCGCATTGTAAGCGATCTTTCTTGGATCATACTGCCTTCTTGGTAGAGTAGCCAGAGTGAGCAAATTTATCTTCCCAGCTTCCTTCTCTACATGCTTGATATCATGCAGGGTATACACTCCAATTCGTAATGGAGAAGAAGGCCAAACATGTTTTTTAGCTCTTTTCAGGGTCTGGGTAACCCCTTCAGCACTTATTTGATAAGCTACCTCCCTGGCAAGTAGCTTATCGGGGATGTAAAGTGGTAGCACATGTGGCTTAGCCTGACTGCAAAAAACTCTGATGTAGGTGAATTTATCCTCCACAAACCAACTTGCTACTGCAGTCAAATCTACACCTGCTTGCTCGGAAATTTTCGGGGCATGCTTATTAAAAATTGAATAATGAATTGGCAACATAAAACCGTTGCAGATTTGGTATAGGTGGTGTTTGTAACTAGTCTTCCATAGTTTTCGATGATATATGTGAATGGGTGTGGGGTCTTACGACGTCCACCTCCATCCCAGCACAGGAAACTCAGAATTAAAACACAACACATCCATAATATAGGCACTATAATAAAATGGCAGAATAACCCTCTCTGTGACACGATAGTTAGACCTGAAGTCGAGGATGGCTTTTGCTAACTTGTCGGATAATATAACCGCCCAATCCATGATTTCTCCACTACATGCTTCCTCTATTAGGGGAACCATTTCTATGGTGAAATTGGCAGAGTCATGCAATCCCCATAGCCTACACATCATAATTCCAACATAACAGTAAGGAGAACGCAGGGAGTCAACTGAGTACTTACCCGAGGTTTCATGCTTGTGTTTTGTTGGATTCTGTCTCCAGCCCCGAATTGGTTCAGACTCGGTCTCGTTCTCTGCTCGAAATATCTCCAAAAATGCAGCATTATATTTCTTCTCTTCTCGCGGCAGGTGATACATTAGCCTTAGGTATTTTCCTCGAAACGAACCGAAAATCCTCCCGTCCGCAGTCTCAAACAGTCTATTGATAATTGGGAGCTCTTGGATTGCCCACCTTACCACATCCGTGTAAGGAAGAACCTGTTCCCAAGCCGCTATTCTGTGTAGGAAGGAGTCGGCCAAGTCCTTTAAATTGGCATCAGATTTGCTGGTATTATCACATAAAATTTCTAGTTCGGTCACCGTTGGCCCTTCTGCTTCAATCAAATTATAAGTCCCTTGCCAAGTGGTCCTGGTGAGTCCTAAGCATGTTGTATCTGATATCAGCCCTTTATTCTTTCCAATTGGATCAGCGACAGCTAGCCCTGTGGCTGGCGGAGCAGTAGGCATTGTAGTCTTCTTGGATTTCTTTCCCATTCTACTTTCTTCTGTTTCTATGGAAGAATTCTGCACAGAGTGAAATATAAGCGCAACACATGCAACAATAACGTGAATTGAACAGAATGAAATATATATATATATATCTTGGTGCATTCATAGTAATTAATCGACTTAAGGTGGCCTTAGGATCAAATACGTGGATAGGCTTCAAGCCTGCTATTTTTATTAAATGGTCGTTACGGCCTGTCAATCTCATTAATTCCAGTTGCTTCAATTAATGGCTGAATTATTTATTCAAAGCATGCTTAGGGTGATTTGGCGGTTTGAACGCGGATGAGCGGCTTTTCCAAAGCATATGGCCTTAATTACGAATAAATCATATTAAACCGCCTTTATGACTGTTACTTTGAAAACTGTGCTATTTTACCCTTTATGCAATCGGGCATCGGGAAATGCTAAGTTATTGTATTGGTTTTGTTTGGAATCCCCGATTGCCGATAGTGATATCGCATCACGTCGGGCATAGCTGGTAGGGCTGCTTAGGATGAGGGCATGGTAAGTCGTCGATCGCCGATAGCGATATTGCATCGCATCGGACGAGGGGAAGCTTAGTTGTGCTTTAAACGTTATCGCCGATTGCCGATTTTCGATTTCCGATTTCGCATTGCATCGCAGCAAGGATCATTACTCATGTTACTTTATGCTTTGCCGAGATCTGATTGTGATTTCGCATCGGCGAAAACCAAGATGTCCCTTAAGTTGAGCTTTCTTTTTCATTGCGATATGCGATCTTGCGATCGCTTTATTGCAATGATAAAGGTAAATTGTTTTATGTTGGGGTTTATCGATTGGTTTTATTAAAAAGGATTTTTAAATGATGTTTCCTTTGATTCAAGCGTGTTTTGAAATAGAACTTTAAATTGATACCAATTTGAAACAAAAATTAAAAAAGGGACCCATTTCACATTATAGTTTTGTAATTTAAATGATATGAAATGGGGGGTTGTTGTATGGCACAACAGGTTGTCACTACTCAACCTCAATATAATCAACAACCGTACTAAGGACAGTACTAATACGGTCCCGCTCCGCAGCAACCAACCTGTCAGTATCAACCGTACCCTGGGTATACATATCAACAGCCTTAGCAACCCCAGTATGGTCCGGTTAATCTTGGTTTTCCAAGACGTCAAAACATCCCAAATGCAATTCCCATTCCTAGTTATCCTGGATATCCTCCTCCTGGGGCTGTTCTGCAGACCCAGAGTTTTAGGGACCCTAATCATCAATTACCGTTTATCGCAACTTTGGACTTGCCTGACTTGGCGTGCCTTACGAACGATCCAATTAACTATCTTCAGTATTGGCCACCAATGCCGCATAAGTTTCCCAATGATATTCCTAAGTTCGAAGTAAGCCAGGAGAGGACCCGTCAAACCATGTCATGACTTATCACCTCTTGTGTGCATCTAATTCCATTTCAGATGATTCGAATCATTTACGTCTTTTCCAGCGCACTCTAATTGGTCTTGCGGACAAGTGGTACATTGAGTTACCATGAGCCACTTTTTATAACTTTAGTCAGCTACCTACCTCGTTTTTAACTCATTTTCAGTTGCCAGTCAGATATGACAATGGCACGGAATATTAACTTCATTAAAGCAGTCAACGTCCACATACATTTCAGATCATATCCATGAATGGAGACGTCGACGACGTTTAGTGAAAGTTTATATCCCAGATGAGATCTTAGCTGAATGGTTTGTAAAATCTTTACTACCCAAGATCATTGAGGATATAGCTAAGGCCAGAGTAGTTACTGAGGAGCAAGTAATTGCTCAAGAACAGTACCTTAACTTAGTTTATACTCAGTCAGGTACGTTACACGAGAAAATCTCCGACCTACCCAAACAAAATCAAATCGTTGCTGCTCTTTTTGGGTCTCATGCCGCTGATGGTATAATTGGTACGGTTAATACCAAAAGTAAGAAGAAGTCTTCCAAGAATTCTTCTCCTATCATAACCTTGCCAGATTCCCCGACACGAGAGTCTTCCACGGAACTTTCCGCCGATATTCACGTTGTAGATTCGTCTAGAACTAAATGAAAAACTAGTGGTAAGAAGAAAGGGAAGAAGAATAATAAAGCAGATAAAAATTCAAAAGAGAAACCTGAAAAAGCGGAACCAACCAATGAAAAGTGCAAACCTCGTTATCCGTGTCTCATCTGCAATGAAGAACATTATACGAGAGACTGCCCTCATCATGCAGAGGTCGCGAAAATTGTTAAAGGTTCCCAAACTCCTGCTGTCTTGAAGGATCCCTTTCCAGCTCAAGGCAGTAAGATGATAGGTTCATCCTCCAGTGCCAATGAAGAACCCATATTGATGACGTCCCATGTTAGGATTGCGACTCGATCGCAAGATTATGGTAGTAAAAGTCCTGTTGATGGTGAAGAAGTAGAATCTTCTCATTCGAACCCATCAACCTCAGCTCCCGGTTCCGGTCCACTATAGATCGAGAAACCTAATCCAGACTTAGTAATCAAACTGCCCGGCAAGGGTATACTTTGAAAGTCTGCTTTCAATCCACATGCGAGAGCAGCTCAGAACTATAACATTGTTGAGGATTTAGTTGTTTCCCCGTCAGCAATGTCGGCTTTGGAAGTGCTGCAATCCTATTCAGCACAACGCAAGTTACTTTTGTCGGCTATAGGAGTTGTTGATGTTCAGGACCTGAACCTTATAATCTTCAATCTAGAAAATAGTGCACCACGCTTACCTCATAAGATGGCTGTCCAGATTCCAGTGATAGTAAAAAACAGACTTGTTGATAGGACTGTGATTGATAAGGGAGCTTCCACGTGCATTATGTCGATACAGTGTTGGAGATCGCTTGGTTCTCCTTCACTAACTTAATCTCCGATGATTCTTCAGGCCTTTGGTGGCCGTGGGTTTCATCCTTTCAGCATTTTACAGGATCTACCTATAGGGGTTGAAGGTAAAACCGTTAATCTAGATGTGGAGGTGGTTGATGCCCCTCTGGATTAAAACCTTCTCTTGGGTCGTAGTTGGTCTTACGCTATGAAAACTATTATTTCATCGGTCTTTTGGCTTATAAAGTTCCCTCATAATGGAAAGATCGTAACCTTAGACCAGTTGTCATACTTTTCATCCGACCCAGCCTCTGCTGAGAGCATTCAACATGTTGGTAAAGCGACGATCCCTTATAAGGATGTTGGACAATAAGAATATGTATCAACTATAGGGACATTAATCGAGCATGTCCAAAGGACAATTACCCTACTCCCTATATCGATCAAACCATTAACGATTGTGCCGGCAGTGAAATTTTCTCCTTTATGGATGGCTTTTCCAGATACAATCAAATCAATATTCTACCTGCTGATCAACCAAAAACGACATTCATCTATCCATGGGGGACGTTTGCTTATTGCAAATTACCTTTTGGGCTTAAGAACGCCGGGGAGACTTTTCAATGGGCCATGTCTTACGCTTTTCATGATATTAAGCAATTGTGCAACCCTATCTCGATGACTTGCCTGCTCATTCATTACATCGAGCTGACCATCTCGTCCATTTAAGAGAAATAATTATGAGATGTAGGCATTATCGGATTAGGTTGAATCCCCACAAGTGTGTGTTCTGCATTGAAATGGGTCGGTTATTGGGGTTTGTTGTTTTGAAAGCCGGCATTCACATCGATCCCTCGAAGGTTGAAGCCATTATCCGATTGCCTCCTCCTTCGAGTCTTCGCCAACTCCAAAGTTTGCAAGGGTAAGAAAACTTTTTACATCAATTCATCCCTAACTATGCCGATATCACAAAGGGTTTTACCCAGTTTTTGAAGCAGAATACTTCATTCTTTTGGGATGAGATAGCTGAGAAATCTTTTGATGCGCTAAAACACGCATTGACCCATGCACGGCTATTGCATCCTCCCAACTACAACCAGGACTACTTCTTGTATCTCGCCGCTTCCTATTCCACCATTGGAATGCTGTTAGTTCAGGAACATGAATTCGGTACTGAACATGTGATATATTACCTTAGTCGCACATTAAATCCAACTGAGCTGAAATACTCACATGTGGAGAAATTGGCATTGGCAATTGTTCAAGCTGTCCAAAATTTTCGTCATTACGTTTTACTACGTAAAACTATAGTTATTTCCGATTGCAACCCTATGATCTATATTTTGACCAAGAAATTGCTGGGGGGCAAGTACTCCAAATGGATTGTTATCCTGTAGGAGTTCGACTTGGAGTTTGAAAATTCTAAGTCAAAGAAATCTTTAGTTTTTGCAGAATTAATGTGTGACTTCCCACGTGCTGACACGGAAACTGTGGCGGAGGAGCCCATTGCGGACGAATCCTTGTTTCTAATCATCACTTTAGATCCGTGGTGTGGGGATATCATCATTTATCTCGAAACCCAAACCTTTCAGCCAGATCTTTCGCGGTCGGATCGTCCGAAAATACGATTCCAGTACCAACAATTCAAAATTATTGGAGATACTCTTTATTGTCATGGGGCAGACTCTCTTTTTAGACGTTGTTTGACTCCTGAGGAAGCTGAAAGGGTCCTCAATGACTGTCACTCTGGCGTGTGTGGCGGTCATATGCCTAGGTATGCCACTGCCCAAAAGATATTGTGCGTTGTTTATTTCTGGCCGTCTATGTTTAAAGATTGTACTATTGCAGTCAGAAAATGCCACAACTGCCAAATTTTTGATTGAAAGATGCGCGCTCCACCTGCTCCTCTTCAGCCTATCATTGCCATTTGTCCTTTCGCCAAATGGGGTATCGATTTTATTACATGTAACCCTCACTCAGCCGGGGGGCATGGGTACATTATCCTTGCGGTAGATAATTTTACTAAGTGGGCCAAGGCGATGCCTACATTTGAGGTAGACAGCAAAACAACTATGATTTTCGTATTCAATCATATCATTGCTAGGTTTGGTGTTCCACAAGCGATTATCACTGATCATGGGCATCATTTTCGAAACTTTATGATGACAGAACTTACAGACCAGCTTGGCTTACGTCATGACAGTTCAACTCCTTATTATCCACAAGATAATGGCCTGGTTGAATCCAACAACAAAGTTCTTGTCATCATGATCCAACAAATCATTGGGATTCATTGGTCGAATTGGCACAACATGCTATTTTCAGTGTTGTGGGCATATCAGACCTCAGTTAAAACATCAACAAGGTTCACTCCTTTCCAACTAGTTTATGGTTTGGAAGTTGTGTTACCCATTGAGTGCGAAATCCCGTCATTGCGAATGGCCATCGAGTTACTTCCAGCTACTTCTGAAGAGGAAAGACATTTCTTATACTTGGCTCATCTAGATGAGAATCGCTGCGATGCTGCATTAGCGATCGAATCTCATGCCAAATGTATTAAAGCTCAGTATGATCGAAATGTGACCCCTCGCAATTTTTCGGAAGGAGATCTAGTCTTATTGTATGATCAGCCAAATGATAAATTAGGCGCTAGAAAATTCGTGCCTCTGTGGCATGGTCCTTATGTTGTCAAGCGAAAGCTAGCGAAAGGGGCCTATGAATTGGTAGACTTTGACGCGGTCTCTTTAGGTAAACCCAGAAATGGTCTTTACCTGAAGAGGTATTATGCTTAAAACAAGTGTGAAGATTTTTTAGTTAGGTTAGTTTTTCCTTCTAGCTTGTGTGTTTTAGATTTAGAATTGTGCTTAGCTTAGAGAGTGAGTTTTTTCATCGTTATTCCCGCTTATCTTAGTTTTACATTTGATGTCGCAGATGTCGACGCCTCTCCAAACATACATTGGTTTCGCTGATGGCGCTTGTCGTACTACACGGAATATTTCTTCCGCAGCTTGGGTTATCTATTCGCCCTCTGACGAGTTAGTATCTATGCATGGGGTGAGCCTCGGTCAAACAACAAACAACACTGTAGAGTATAGTTCAGTGATTGAGTTATTATCTGAATCTATTTTATCTGAGATACGGAGTTTGATAGTGAGGTTAGATTCTGAACTCGTTGTATTACATCTTAATAGAGTATACTGTAGGTTTTAACCCCGTACAGAAATTACCTGCATACGAATTCTAAATCAGAAGAAAAATAAAAATACGAGAGCATAACACATAAAACACATATACACAGAGGTTTCCCGCTGGATCTCAAAACCGAGACTACCAGCTTGATTTTTTTCATTATGTTTCTTTCAATGTTACAATACATATTTATACATGCCGAAGCATCCAATACCATGGACCGAAAAACCATCGCGTCCAAAACTATGGAATGAAAACCATAGGTAGGTTCGCCCAACCTAGTCGTGGAAAGAATATAACACAACCCAACAATCTCCCACTTGTTGTTTTCTTTCCATAGGGGGCCACAGGAGAGCTTAGTCATTTTTCCAGCCCTGAAACGCCCATTGTTTCTCTACACCAAGAGAACTTCTCAAACCTCACAGATTTTGTCAATGCATCTGCAGTATTCTTCAAAGTGTCCACCTTTACAGCAACACCTTTTTGTCTTCTATCATATCCCTCACAAAGTGATACTGAACATCAATGTGCTTTGGCTTTGAATGATAAGCAGGGTTCTTTGCAAGAAAATTGCACTTTGGCTGTCACAGTCTATCCTTATAGCTCCCTGTACTAACCCCATACTTGAACACAATCTCTGCAACCAACTGCTTCCATGCTTGCATGAGTGGCTGCCATGTATTCTACCTCTGTAGTTGATAGTGCCACTACAGATTGTTTCTTACTCATCCAACTGACTGCACCTCCAAATAGGTTAAACACATACCCACTTGTAGATCTTCTCTGATCCAGATCTCCAGCCCAGTCTGCATCAACAAAGCCACGGATATCCAACACTCTGTCCAATCCTGGTCTTCCTTGGTAGCACAAACCATAATCACTAGTGCCACGCAAATACCTGAAAATACGCTTCACTGCTGTCCAGTGCTCCTTCCCTGGTTTTGACATAAACCTGCTCAATACTCCCACTGCATGTGCAATGTCTGGTCTAGTATAGACCATGGCATCCACTAGCTACTGACTGCACTTGCATATGGAACACGGGACATGTCCTCTTCCTCTTCTTGTGTCTTGGGACACTGTTCAGCAGATAACCTCACACCTACAGGAATAGGAACCTTCACTGGTTTACTATCCTGCATATTAAACCTCTGCAATATTGTCTCGACATACTTCCTCTGCTTTAACCAGAGCTTCCTCTTTGCCCGATCTCTTTTAATTTCCATGCCCAAAATATAGTTTGCATCACCGAGATCTTTCATGTCGAATTTGGAGGACAATTGGGTCTTCAAATCCTGGATAATTTCTTTGTCATTTCCAACCAGCAACATATCATCCACATACAAGACCAGATAAATAACACGGTCACCGATTAATTTAAAATACACACATGATCTGCTTTGCTTCTGGTGAAGCCAAGTCCCCGTATAAATGTATCAAATTTCTGATACCACATCCTTGGTGACTGTTTTAACCCATACAAAGACTTCTTTAACTGGCATACAGTTCTTTCCTACCCTTCACCGCAAAGCCTTCAGGTTGCTTCATGTAGATTTCCTCTTCCAAATCCCCATGAAGAAATGCTGTCTTCACATCCATCTGTTCTACCTCAAAATCAAAAGTAGCAGCAACAGATAAAAGTAATCTAATAGAAGTTACCTTGGCAACAGGAGAAAAAATATCACCAAAATCAATTCCCGGCACCTGGGATAACCTTTTGCTACCAACCGAGCTTTGTATTTCTCCACCTTCCCTTCTGCATTTGTCTTCTTCTTGAACATGCATTTGCTGCCAATGGGTTTCCTTCCAGCCAGCAACTCCACCAGACCCCAAGCCTCATTTTTGTGCAAAGATGCCATTTCATCAACCATGGCCTCTTTCCAGATTTTTCCGTCCTCTGAATCCACTGCTTCCTTCACAGTTCTGGGATCATCATCAGTAACAGACAAAACAAAGTTTGAACTGAAAGCAGATGGACTATACCTTTCTGGTTGCCTTCTTTCTCGAGCTGATCTTCTCACAGCCGGAGTTTGTGGCTCTTCATCTTCTGATTCCTCCTCTGCTACAGAGTCTGATTCTTCCTCCTTT
>APFE030540084.1:36118-121365 GCA_000404065.3 Pinus taeda | reverse complement strand
CCATTCACGTCCCATACCATGGACCAAAAAACCATCACATCCAATACCATGGACCGAAAACCATCGCGTCCAAAAAACATGTGTGAAAATCATGCACAAAACCATAGGTGGGTCCGCCCAACCGAACATAGGGTCCAAAACCAAAATTTTCCGAGGCGCTGCCCCGGACCCCATAAAGTGGGGTTAAAGGTACCCCTCAAACCCCCTGTTAACTATGTGGAAAGAATATAAAACAACCCAACAAGCCTCATATGTCCAATTTTTTTTTCCATAGATGTGCACCAAATTGCTTGCTCAGTGAAGGATATGCCAATCTATAATTGTTTCTTTATGTAAAGGGTCACATCCTTTTAGTAGGCTGACTTGTCTATTGGGAGGGATGACTTGGTAGATTGTGATGGCATTGTTGTCATTGATGGAAAAAAAGAAGTAAAGGAAAAGGACTAGTAAAGGAGTGGAAGAGAAACAACAAAGGAGTAACAACAACAGAACATAGATATGGCATGTTGATTTGTACATTGTGTGTACATGACATTGCGTTTTTGAGCCGAAGATTGATTGATAGAAGGAGAAGCAAGAGACGAAGGTGATATGAACAACAAAGGAGCAATAATAAGAGAACATGTTGATGCTTGCATATATGATGTTGATTTATACATTTTGTACATTGTGTTGGTTGATTGTTGTATGTTTATGATGATGATTGCATGTGTTTGTGCTTGCTTGATCGAAGTGGTTATATTGTTGTTTCATTGATTTGTTATGAAAAAGGAGCAGCATGAAGTGTGATCACAAAGGTTGCTTGTGCTTACATATGTTGATTAGTGTTGATTACTGAAGCAGATTGTGTGCATATGGAGTAGTGGCTAACGGTAAACATGTATGGATATGGAGTAGTGGCTAATCGTAAACATGTATGCATATGATGAGTGAGATGTTATGATGCAAGAAAATTACTATGATGCAAGGAAAAGACATGATGCGAGGTAAGGCAAGGTGCAAGTTGGCTAAGGAAAAGGCATGAAGAAGTTGTGATGCAAAGGGTGATGGAAAAGGAGCAACAACAAAGTATGTTTGATATATCATGTTTGTAGAGGTTATTGCAAATGTTGAAGAAGTTGTAATGCAAAGGGTGAAGGAAAAGAACAACAAAGTATGATGGCTTAGTTAATAATTGTAGAATTGAATAAATATTGTTGATAACATGTTTGTGTTGATGCAAGTATTGGGGGTGAAGGAGAACAACTTGTTGGAGCTTGCTTTCATATGGGTGTCATTGATGGTATGGTTTTCTTGGAGCTCTTGCATTAATATTAGACTTTATTAATGCATGTTATTTGAATATGTTGAAATTTATGTTGAAAAATATGAATGCAGGTTATTTGAATATGATGAAATTATTTTTATGTATTTTAATATCCAAGAGTTTAAACAATTTTAGAATTGAAGAGACACTTTTGAAATGCAAAGAGACAAGTTTTTTCCATTTCAGATTCATGTGTGTAGAATACTAACAATCATCAAAGTTCAATTATAAAATTATGTGAGGTTGGAGAGTTGAATGGTTAGAGAGTTACATAATGTGAGAGTTGATTGAGGTGTTATGCATTAGTTACCTAGCACATATAGAGAAGCTGTGATGTAGATTTAAGGTGAAGAAGAAATAGAATTAGAGATGGAGGTATGCATAGTTATACACCAAGTAAACTAGTATATTGTTTTCATTTGTATGAGGGTATTGTCACCTTTCAAGTTGTAGCTTGATAAATAACAGGTTGGAGCCTATTGAGGTAGGAGCCTCCTGTGGGTTGTAGCCTGCAGAAAACTTATGAGAATTGAAGCTTCCTCGCATGTTGTAGCTTGCAGAAAAATTGAGGTAGTAGTCTCATATAGGTTGAAGCCTACAAAAAAATCATATGTAATAATGAAGCAGGGGCTTGCTTTTGCATCACAACAATAACCAAGTCGTGTTTTTCTCCCTTTATGGGTTTCCACTTATATCTTGTTTCCATATGGATTGTTGTTATGTGCTTATGTGATGCTTTGGTTTACTTATTACCTATTGTACACATATTAAATATGTTGTTTATAATGTGTTAAACTGTTTATTTAATGTTTCAGTTAATGAGATAAAAGTAAAAAAAACAAGAATCCATGAATATACTAAACCAATTTAAAAGACCAAGACTATGCACATTTGTAATGGTAAGAAATGAATCGAATCTAAAATGTAATTATTATAGAAATAAGGGAGGAGAAAAGTGATAGGAATTGCAAATTACAAGGGTGACCGTGACACATTGGCAGAAAACAACAATATGGATAATTTCTTAGATCACAAAGAAATGGCATAAACGAGTGTTTCATATCATGTGTTATCTAAAGTCTGCATTAAAGGCTCAACGGGCTCCTGAAGTAATTAACGTTGTCAATAAACGGTGCAGCCTTCCAAGTAAAACATATCCAAAGGATGAGCAAGACGAGCATATGTTAATCATTGGTGGACCCGACGATATTCACTAATACCTTAATGCAACATACGTTATTCATTTCCCAAAATGATATCTTGAAGGCATTATTGCTAACAAATGCTTCTATATAGTTGTACAATGTTTCATTTTCTTTTGCTTATTTAGTTTGGTTTAAATATTATGATATGTACAAGCATTATATTGGATTTCATTGTGTTGGAATATATTGAATTATTTTGGTGGAAAATTTTGAGCAATAATCCAGTGCGTTGAGGACATTACCATTAAATATATTGTGGAAATGACATGCATTATATTGTGGCAGCCTTCACATATATTATATTGTGGCAAGCGTTATATAGAGGCAGCCTTCGCATATATTATATTGTGGCAAGCGTTATATAGTGGCAGCCTTCGCATATATTATATTGTGGTAAGCGTTATATAGTGGCAGCCTTCGCATATATTATATTGTGGCAGCCTTCATTACTTGGCATGATAGCATTATATACTTTATCTTTGGCGAGTAAAATCTCAGCTGGTCCATGGAAAATTATAGGAATGAGGAGCTGAAAGATCATTGCGTCTTTCAATGACAACATATGGAACAGAACTTCTGATTATTTGTGGATAGAACAAGGTACCATATAACATAAGGCAACATCTTTTTGTCAGGCTTATGTGTTACTACGTCCATCGCGGTGATATTTGGTGGCCCAACATCCAATACACTGGCCTAATAGATGTCTGCAGTGTAGATGCCATTCATGGTCACTTCTGTCCCGAAGTATCATGAAGCACAAATTTCAAAGTCACAAATATCTTAAATATGGGACAAGTTTGAAGCAGGTTTCGACATGATCTTAATCTATCCTCAATCGTGGAAAGGTTCTTTGTAGAAAGCAACAACGCAAGATTGTGTCTCCTCCATACATTTTCATTGTGCATGCCAACCCAATGCACAATATTTTCTCCACTTATGATAGTTACGCATTCGATTGTGAAGTGCCAACATTAAAACATTGGTATTGTACAACGTTCATTATTGCTTAACACTACATCATTGGTATACAGGGTGGTAGCATTTAGCATGTGGTGACTTTGATATATATTACGACATTATATGGTAGTGTTATATTATATTATAGCATTGATCTGTATTATATGGAAGAATCATATGCATATTGAATACAATATATATTATATGGCAAGATTGATATTATAGGGCTCCTAACATTACGAAATGAGTGTGGAGGACATTCAATAGTGTTATATATATTTAATGCGTCTTATAGGTTACAAAACTCTTCCTCGGAAAAATAGAACTGTAACACGTAATCCAATGCCACGAGGTTTTTGACATATTTTAGGTCTATTTTGGAAGAGAAATTCTTTCCAATATGAGTGATTGAACTATATTAACAAAATTCATCTGTGTGGATGAAGCCTTGAGAAAGTCGATATATTTTCTACGCAGGACCATGGATCATATCATTGGTGTGGCTGCATGACGATATGGAATGTTGCTTTAGATATGGAACATTTCCTTCAATATGCTCTTTAAATATGTAACACTACCTTAAATGTGATACATTGCCTTAAAAATGGAACACTGCTTTTAATATGTAATGTTGTCTAAAATATGGAATGATGACTTAAATATGGAACAATATGCTATATCATGTTCTCATTTTACAAATTATTTTAACTCACCATTCACAAATGTAGATTTGATATCTAACTGATGCATTTTCCAATTATATTTTGTAGCTAATGCAATCATGATTATAATTGTGTTTAACTTAGCTACAGGTGCAAAAGTATCTTCATAATCAGTTCCCTCCTTTTGTGAATATCCTTGTGCAACCAATCTAGCTTTATACTTATCAATACTTCTATCAGCATTAAACTTGGATTTATACAACCATTTGCATCCTATGGGAACTTTATTTTTAGGCATTTATGTTAATTCTCATGTGTCATTCTTCATTATAGAGTTATATTCTTCATTCATTGCATCTATCCATTCTTCATATTATTTAGTTTTCTCATAGCTTGAAGGTTCTACAACATTCATAAGAAGAGGCATTAATGCATAATATTTATGCCTGATAGGTACTTGACTTTGATGTGATGACCTTCTTGGAGTTTTATTGCTTTCATCTTTCTTTCTGCTTTGTGGAGTCTCCTCCTCTCTTCTTGGAGTGTCATGACTGCTTGATGCTCCTTGCTCTTGAACCTGTACCCATTCCTATGCTTGTTCCTGTTCCTTTTCAACACTTGTATATATTTTGACATAATCATTAGTAACATGCCATACACTGGTAGTATTCATTTTATCACCTTCATTTGCATTCTCATGAAAAAATTATGGTGAAATAATTATGCTTTGTAATGTAGACTTTCATCAACACGACTCTTGGATAATTCTCACCTATGTCGTTCTCTTCAGAAGAGTCAAAGGGAAAATTGACAGTAATGAAAGGACATTGAATGCACTTTTTACAGTTCGGAAAGCAATTTCGTTACTTAAAGCAATTCATCTATTTGGTACAAGAAACTATTTGATCCTTCTAACGGTGAGAATAGTGGCCCTCCTAAGTAGATTCCTCCTGATAATCTCATCAATATTGCAAGTATTCTAACACACCTCTACTTTCTTCTCCATCTCCTCAAATACATCCTATGTAAAAGAAAAAATAAATAAAAATTAATTAAAATAGTTGCACTAGTTTGAGTGAGATTGACTCTTTCCAGTGTCAACCAATTGATAAAAGAAACAGTGAAATTAAATAGTGTCTATATGTACTTAACTTCTAAAGAAGGTGATCTAATTTCCACCTCTACTAATGCTACATTGATGACAGATGCATTTGGTGGCCCAAAACTTATGACTATTGTGCAATCAAGTTATCCTATCATTAGGGATGGTGAAATGTGGTCTTTATGTTGAACTTAACAAGACTTCCTTTGGTGAGAGTCATCATCATTCCAGGGTAATTTTTCAAGTTGACAAGCGAGGACTTGCAACTCTGATTATCCTTGTATCAACATCCATTTGTATTCTTTTTATAGGATGTGTTTGCATTTTAATTTTAACAAGTGGAGTCTCAAAAGAAATGAAATTGTGAGCATAATTGATAAGTCATCATGATGCAAGATGAAGAGAAGAAGTTTCACACAAGTACAAAGACCATTTTTGACAAATATGAGAAGCAAGGTTTCCTCAGTGATAGAGCACTGTCCAAAATACAAATTTCAGTTGTTTGGTGTGTGATATTGAATTTTTTTGGGACACAGATATGAATATTTTTTAATACATAGGATTTCAATGAGGGTAGACCATAAATTGATAGAAATAAGGTGATGTGAATTGCAACTTTGAGAAATTATCCTTCTACTTAGCATGCAAGCTTTCAAGAGATCCAAGCCTTAATTTTGTAGACTCTCCTATTATTGTTTCTCCTAAGGTTCATATTAACCTTACAACCTAGCATAAATATGAAACAGAAATTTGTAGCAGCTGGTATCACAATATGAGGAAAAACTTGTAGTAGTGGCTAATTTTTTTTTCAAATATTGTTGATGATGATGATGTTTTCTTGATATTCAAGAGAAGATTTCCATAATTATAAAGGATATTCAGTGGTAAGAAGGTAAGAAGGTTGACTATAACATTGGTTGAGCTTATGGTCTTCTTTATCATAAACAAAGATAAATATATGTGTACCATTTTCATTGATGTCAAAGGGGGAGGTAAGATAAGGTAAGGAGTGCGTTTCCATCATTTCCAAAGGGGGAGATTAATGGAATTGTTGTCATTGATGGAAAAGAGTAGCAAAGGAAAAGGAGCAACAAAGGCAAAGGAGTAGAAAAGGAACAACAAAGGAGCAACAACACTAGAACACAGATATGGCATGTTGATTTGTACATTGTGTGTACATGGCATTGTGTTATTGAGTCTTGTTGTCGTTGCTACAACACCCTCCAAATTTTGGCCTATATTCAAACTTTGGAGCCTCCATTTAACCATGTGAATTGTCATTTCTGGTTATTAAAGCCACCCCATACTTTTTCTCTAAGTTTCTAAGTCCCTTTGGGAAGAAAATCCAAGCGTTGTATTTTGTTAAGGGAAGTGTCACTCTTTGTGAAAGGGAGTTATAGCGCATATTTAAGAGGTGTATTTGGTATTTTATCTTGAACTAATGGGTTCTATATGTCATAGAGATATACATTAGACCTATTCCCAGAATATTGTGCACTTTCTTGTTGCATTCGACACTTGTATCACAAAGTGTACACTTAGTGTCGCACTTGGAGGTAAGTGTCATTTTGTTGTTGTTTCAATGGATGCATGTTCATTTTGGGTGTTAAGGGTTTTATTTTTAGGTGTTTGATCATTTTTAATTGTGTTATCATGTTTAAGTCTTGTTACATGTTTTGGTTTCCTCTCTAGCCTCACCGATCCCACACTTAATCAATTCCTGAAGTGTTTGTCTTTGCAACTTGCCCAACCAACCATGCCTCATCGTTCCTTCCTAAAGTGTGCACTGTGCAATATCAAGCCTCAGTAAGCCAACCTTTCCTCCTAGAATTGTGCACTGCACAGTCACTGCCTCCAAGAACTGCACATTGCGCAATCCCAGTGCTCAATCCATACATCCTACTCTTGCTAATTGCGCAATCATTGTATAGTCATGCCTCAACTGCGCATTACGCATTCTCAGTCAGCAGTGAGGCTCTGTCTCAATTCTTGACTGGCTAAACTATGCAATCCACTATGTCAATCCTTCTAGAATTGTGCACTGCACAATCACAGTGAACAAGTCTGCCTTACTGCATCACTAACTACCTCAACTACACAATTCTGCATTCCTGACCCTCTGCCACTGCACACTGTGTAGTCCTAATTACTAGATGCTCATCCTTGCCTCTTGTAACTATGCACTACGCAATCCTTAAGACTCCTCCTCAATCTTTCCCACTGTCCCATCTCAATCAACATGTTGCATGAAGAACATGATAGACTAGGAGATTTTAGGATTGATGTCGTCTTGTCATGAGTGAGTTCCATTTGCAGGTGTTGTTGTATTGACATGAAAAGTTGATACTCAAGGAGGATGCCAAGGAGATCATATAAGAAGATACTTGTGAAGCTGGAGATACAAAGAGGTCAACAAACCAAGAGATGAAGGGACACTAGACCATGACAGAAGATTTAATATTGAAGATCAAAGATCACAAGGAAGACTCCATGTTTTCTAGCCTCTTGTAGGATAAAGATGAAGTACTCGCAATATCTATCATGAAGATAAAAAGAAAGAAACAAGGAGGGGAAAGATTTACATTGACACATCAAAATGAAGTTCCATGTCATCATTGCCAAGTCATGGCTTTTCCAAGTGTCAATTGAAGAGTCTTATGTGTCATTGTATTTTTCCAAATCATTTGTGGATGTAATTATGTAATTTCAAAAAAATGAGAAAATGTAAAATGTGTGGAAGCCCAAGGGTCACATATAGAATGTGAAGTGATATAGAAACTCATGGATCTCATAAGAATTCAAAAAGTCACATGGGAGCTCAAGAGTCACGAGGGTAGCTCAAGAGTCACAAGGGAGGTGGAGAGTCACCTAATTTGTTATATATACACCCTCATAGCTCAAGAAAGGAATTTTCACCTTGGCTTCTCAAGTTAGCATAAGAGATAATATTAGGCTTTTGAGGAGCCGGTAGTTGCTTAATGTTCCACTATTGGAACAAGTGTTGTATCATTGTAATAGTGTATCTCGAGACTTTCACTTTGTAATATGAACCTCTTAGAGCCAAAAAACTTTTCATGCATATGTCATGAATGATTGTGATACTACTCTTTCATTGTTTGTGGTGTATGCTTATGTCTCTACATACTAATGAAAATGAACTATTTCACTGGCTTAGTATGCATCTTTGAATCATGTGTCTTTTTCTTTTATGATCGTTATTTCTTTGTGAGCTATTTCGCAAGATTACTAATTATTTTTTCAGATATATGTGTGTCTTTATTAGGATGGTACTATTACTTTTATGTTAAAGACACACTTCCTCTCCCTTTTCATGGAAGAACCATTATACACTTTACAATTGAATACATCATAGGGATAACTTACTTGTTCATCTTGAAAGTACATGCATTTCCCTTGTGTTGTTTATTACAACCAAGGAAAAACTTTAAGATTATGGAAATTGACCCAATTTCTTATTGGGGATCCTACTCCAAACGGTGTGAGTTCTAATTGGGACTTCATATCGGGAAGACCCCCTTACTATTGGCGGCATTTTGGCACTGTCAATAAGTCGAAGATTGATTGACAGAAGGAGCAGCAAGAGATGAAGGTGATATGAAAATAAAAGGAGCACCAATAAGAGAACATGTTGAAGCTTACATATATGATGTTGATTTATACATTTGTAAATTGTGTTAGTTGATTGTTGTATGTTTATGATGATTATTACATGTTGTTATGCTCGCTTGACAGACGTGGTTATATTGTTATTGCGTTGATTTGTTATGACAAAGGAGCAACGTGAATTGTGATCACCATATTTGTGTGAGAATGTATTGTTATGCCTTGGAGGTGAAGGAGAACCGATTGTTAAATATTGCTTCCATATGGTTTTTTATGTTGCAAAGGGTGTCGGTGGAAGGTTGCTTGTGCTTACATATGTTGATTAGAGAAATAGATTGTGTGCATATGGAGTAGTGTCTAATGGTAAACATGTATGCATATGATGAGTGAGATGTTGTGATGCAAGGCAAAGGCAAGGCAAGATGCAAGGCTAAGGAAAAGGCATGAAGAAGTTGTGATGCAAAGGGTGATAGCAAAGGAGCAACAACAAAGTATGTCTGATATGTCATGTTTGAAGAGGTTAAGTTGAAAATGTTGAAGAAGTTGCAATGCAAAGGGTGAAGAAAAAGAACAAAAAAGTATGATGGATAAGTTAATAATTGTACAATTGAACATATATTTTTGATGGTATGCTTGTGTTGATGTAGGTATTGGAGGTGAAAGAGAAAAACTTATTGAAGCTTGCTTTCATATGGGTGTCAAAGTTCAATTATAAAATTGTGTGAGGTTGGAGAGTTGAATGGTTAGATAATTACATAATGTGAGAGCTGATTGAGGTGTTATGAATTAGTTACATTGAACATATAGAGCAAATGTGATGCAAATTTAAGGAGAGGAAGAAGCAGAATCAAAGATGTAGGTATGTAGAGTTATAGACTAGGTAAGCCAACATATTTTTGCATTTTGTATGAGGGGATGGTGGTATACTTTCAAGTTATAGCATGATAAATAATAGGTTGGAGCCTATTGAGGTAGGAGCCTCTTGTGGGTTGTAGCCTGCAAAAAACTTATAGGAGTTGATATTCCTTGCATGTTCATGTTGTAGCGTGGAGCCTACAAAAAATCAGATGTAATAAGGGAGTAGGAGTTTTCATTTACATCACAACAATAACAAATTCATTATCTTCTTCCTTTATGGGTTTCCACTTATATTTGGTGTCTGTATGTTTTTTTGTTATGTGCTTATGTGATGCTTTGGTTTACTTATTACTTGTTGTTCACATATTAAATTTGTTGTTCATTATGTGTTAAGTTGCTCATTTAATGTGTTAGTTAATCAGCTAAAAAAAAAAAAAATTTAATGTCTAATAATGTACTAAACTGATTCACCACACCACCAACCACCCCCCCCCCCCCCCCCCTCAAGTTCTCATCAGATTGGAGATAAAAATAACATTTACAAAATTCATCTTTTTTTTTCTTTTTTCCATAGGGTAGTGAAGAACATTCCCTTTTACTTTTTCTTTTCACCAAACCAAAGCTTGAAGAACATGATTGATGTTAACAATAATAATAATAATAATTCTTGTTCTTTTTGTGTTTACATGAAATACCTATTGATACAAGTACAATGACAATTATAAAGATCAAATCTAGTTACAATTTCAACATTCAAGTCTGCTAATTGATGTCAAGTGATGTCAATTTCAGTGGGAGCTTGTTCAATATTCATGATGTTAGTGATGTCATATATTGTTGGGTGTAGGTTGCAAATTGTTTGACTTGAAGTCATGAATGAAAACCAATTGGATAGCCTAGATTGGTAGGCATTTTTCCTACATTTATCTTGATCAAAAGAGCATTCAAAGTGTTTTATTAGATAGCCCTCTTAAAGAACTTTCCAATTTTAAATGGCACTTAGTCAAACACCCAAGGAATGAGGAGAAAAGTTTTTTTCAAGTGAAGGTAATTTTAGTAAGCAAAGATGGATTGAAAGCATGTAGGCATCTGAACTCATCTGGGGTGTGCTTATTTCTTGAATAGTTAGAACAATTAGATTTGATATATTTAAAATTTATATAGGCTTTGTTGTAATATGGGCTCTGAGGGTATCCAAGCATTTTTGTATCTATGGTTTTTCAAGGAAACCACTTACGAAAAAGGTTGGATACCATATTTCTCAAGTAGGTGGTGGACCCCAGACTAGTGGAAAAATGAAGTGGAATTACAAGTGGTAAGTCAATGACATTGTAACTAGAGGACATGACACGTGGCACAATGATGTGGGAGGTGGAGTACTGGACACCAGACATGATGATGTGGAAGTTGGAGGTATGATATGTGGCATCCATTTTTTACATTTTTGGGTGGCCAGTTGGACAAGTGGTAGGTTACATATGGCAGTACTAGACACGTGGCAGTAACAGGGAACACCATGTGGCAATGTGTTGATATGTTAGAGATATGGAAACCTATGTGGTAGTCTCAATATTTTCACTAGGGCAATGGTTTGAAGATGGTTTCATACATATCTTAGTTTGGAGAAAATAGCCCAGGGACAAATTTATGCTTTAAAGTAGTAGTGGGGCTTTATCAAGCAATCCAAGCATATGGGAGTTCAAAGAGATTTGGGCATCTAGTGGTTCAGATATGGACCATGTAAGGACATTACTAAATGTTATGGATATGGATTTGAGCAGAGACAAAGGCAATTGACCAAAGTTCTAGTCAGTTGCATTTTTCAGAGTGCACCGAGCATCCAATCATCTAGTTATCCATGGTAAACAATTATTGCCAATTAATAAAAATCTTGTAGTCTAGATTCAGGAGAAACTAAGGAAATTGGTCAAGGATCCTGCCTGTTGATGTTCCACGCAAAAGATTTAAAAATTTATCCTTCCATCTATCCATTCAGAGGTGAAGCAACTTAGTTGTTAAGCAGAGTCCTAGATCTAGATTAGAAAAAGGAGAAAAGAGATGGTCGAGGTTCTAGTGGGTTGTGGTTCCATGCAAAAAGAAGTATCTGGAAAATTCAGTTGTCTAGGGTGAAAAAAGTTAAGTGTTTTACTCTACATTTAGATCTCATATATGTTAGAAAAGGAATGTAAGCTTGCAGTGCCAGCCCCACATCACGAGGAGTATAGTGTTAAGATCTCATTGCTAAAGGAAGTTTGAAAGGGTGTTGAAATGTGGCAACAAGAATATTCCAATTTTAATTTCTCCTTGAATTAAAATTGTGAATTAAAATTCGAATTTAGTCTCATCAGCTGCTTGGAAATAATTAATTAATTCATTATGGATTAATTAGTTGGAGAAGTTCAAGTTAGAAGTCTTTCTAAAGTCATGCAACAGTTATCCCTTAAATTAAGGATATTATCCCTTAATTAAGGAGATAAGATTGAGTTATATTTGAGTTGTAATTAGTTAGCTCAGTTTACTGAGTTAAGTCCAGTTAAATTAGTTCCAAACTGTTTGAGGAACTAATTGTGAGTTATCAGTCAGTTGATGCATGCATGCACTCAACTAGTTTACTCCAGATAACTAAAGATTCCCTCATCAAAAACTCATGCATGTCTATTCTGAGAAAGACCCAGTTGAGCTAAATGTCAAGGATAGTTTACTATCAGTTTCATGTGTTTTCCTATAAAGGAAACTCATTCATGCAGTGAAGGTAAGGTTCCTTGAGGATTGTGCGGTTCTGACAGTGTGTGAGATCAAGAGATCATCCACTTGGTAAATCGAGTTTTTCCACTTGGTTGAAGGAGATCATCCCAGAGGAACAACGCAAGGAAATAGGAGCTTGGAGGCAGAGGAGAAAGCTTGTGAGAAGCCAAGATTGCTTGTGAGCATCTGTGAGGATTGTACTGAGAGCTAGCCAGCTATGAGAGCTAAGGCTTTATATAATTCTTGATGTATTTCCACCTTGTATGATAATACAGATAGTGGGGTTTTTAGTCGAGGCTTTCCCCAAAGTATTTTCATGTGTATTGTGCATTGATTCTTCTTCTTCTAGTTATATGTGTTCAGCTCAATATTGCTCAATCTTTAAGCTTCCACAAATTGATAGTAGAAGTAGATTATAGTACTTTGCTTTGGTTATATTGCATTATCGGGTTAATCGACAGTCAGATTTTCTACATGGTCTTAGAGGTAGATTTGTAGATAATTTGAAAAATTTCTACATGGTATCAGAGAAAATTTTAACGGAGCTGTGAATAGCATACTGAGAAGACAATTCGAAGTTTGAAACAAGGTTGCAGGTGCAAATCGAATTCATATCATACTTCAATTGAGATGGAACATTATGCTACTATTTGCCCATCGAAGAAGTCCAAGAAGGGATCCTCGGAAGGATCAGAAGATGAGGCATTGGCCTCTCAGTTTGAAATGGACTTTACCCTCATCGCATGCATGGTGTCATTAATCATGGGTTGTGTCCGGTATATTGACAGTGGAGCCTCATTCCACATGACCGATGATAAACGTTTATTCAGTACCTTGGAGGAGAAAGACCTCAAGATGTGCATAAAGATGGGTGACCATGCAAAGCATAGTGTTTCAAGAGTGGGCACGGTTGCTTTTCAGAGGGAGCATGGAGCTCCTATCACCTTGACATATGTGAAGTATGTGCCTGGACTAAAGAAGAACTTGGTATCAATCACGATGTTGGAAGACAAAGGCTACGATGTTGTCTTCAGTAAAGGAAAGGCATTCCTAAGACACATAGCCATGGGTCAGACCAAGAGTATAGGGATTCAGGTGAAGAATCTCTATAAACTAAAGGTAGATGATTGTGCAGCATTGAGTACGAAAGGAGAATTGGTGCAAAGCCAAGACATTGGCAAGTTGTGGAACAGGCGGTTGGGCCATTTGCATCATGGGGCTTTGAAGATAATGCAGTAGATATCTACAGACTTCCCAAAGGTAAACTTGAGCAATTTGACACATGCAAAGGTTGTACCTTGGGAAAGTACACCAAATCTTCCTTTCATGATCGAGACAGTCGAGTGAAGGCTATCTTAGAGCGAGTTCATACTGATGTGTGTGGACCATTCTCGATGGCATCCACAACGAAGAAAAGGTATTATGTGATTTACATTGATGATTATTCTCATAAATGTTGGATTTATTTCATGTAGAAGAAGGACCAAACCTTCACAAAGTTTTGTGAGTTCAAAGCTTTGTTCAAGAAAGAGCCAGGGAAGAATATCAAGGCCTTGAGAAGCGACAACGGTGGAGAATATGTCTCTCAAGAGTTTAAGGACTTTTATGCAGCAAAAGGAATTAAACAAGAGTTGACGGCACCTCATAACCCATAGCAGAATGGGGTGGCCGAGAGGAAGAACAGAACTATTTTAGGGGTAGCATGGGCGATGCTGCATGACCAAGGCCTACCACTTCACTTATGGGTTGAGGCATGCAACACAGTGATCTATTTGCGTAATAGAAGCCCGCATCACATACTTGGGATGAAGACACCAGAGGAAGCTTTCTCCGATAAGAGACTAGATGTGGGTCACTTCAAGATCTTTGGCTCATCGATATATTTCCATGTGACAAAGGATGCATGGAAGAAGCTTGAGCTGACAATAGAGTTGGGGATACTTGTGGGGTACACTGATACACCTCACAACTATCGGGTGTACTTGCCTACTAGTTGGAGGACAATGGTTTGTATTGATCTCAAGTTTGATGAGCAGAAGGCCATGTGAGTTTCCCTTGAGAGGGAGCTCCAACTATATGTTGAGGAGGAACTCTGGTTCCTAAGTAGGAGGAGCCTCAGACTGATGCGAAGCAGCTATATGCAAAGGTTCCAGGAGTGGAGACATCCACTCAAGTAGAGTCTTCCAAAGATGGAAGGAAGCGCACAAGAGAAGTTGACAAATTGTTGAAGGATGTGAGAGAGAATGTGGGAGCACCAATTTCTCAGTGCAAACAGAGGAGGTCACCTGAGAGGTAAACTGGATACATGGCCCTTGCTGGGGAATGTGTTGAGATCGAGCCATCTTCCTTTGAGGAAGCAGTGCAGCATCCGATTTGGGTTGATTCTATGGTGGAGGAGTATGACTCCATAGTTTGTAACAGTGTTTGGGACGTGGTTCCGAGACTGGAGAACAAGTCATTTGTGAGTTCCTGTTAGCTTTACAAGGTAAAACAAGATGTTGATGGTAGTGTGGAGAAGCATAAGGAAATATTTGTTTCCCGTGGCTTTTCACAGGTCAAGGGGATTGACTATGATGAGAATTTTGCTCCCATCGCAAGGTACTCATCTATCAGATCTATGTTGACACTATTAGCAAAGATGGGTTGGAAGATCCATCAGATGGATGTGAAGACTGCATTCCTCAATGGCGAGATTGAGGAGGAGGTGTACATAGAGCAGTCGGAAGGTTTTGAGACCTTCGATCATGAGTCGCATGTGTTTTGACTCAAGAGAGCGTTGTACAGGCTGAAGCAAGCACCTCGTGCTTGGTACACCAAGATAGACAACTACTTCACCGGGTTGGGCTTCATAAAGAGTGAAGCAGATGCGAACCTGTACAACATCATGGTGAAAGGTAAGTTGTTGATCATCGTACTTTATGTTGATGATCTCATATTGACTGGTGATGATCAATTGATCATGTCTTGCAAGGAGTACCTTGCAAGAGAATTCGAGATGAAGGACATGGGTCTCATGCATTACTTCCTTGGCATGGAAGTGTGGCAGAAGGATGGGGAGTTGTTTGTGTCTCAGGGCAAGTATGCCAACGAGATACTCATGAGATTCCACATGGAGAGGAGCAAGCCCATGCAGACTCCTATAGCTGGTAACTGGAGGAAGGAGGATGCTACTTCAAGAGAAGAAGTGGAGGCTACTGTGTACAAGCAGCTTGTGGGTTCGTTGATGTACTTAGAGAACACACAACCAAATTTGTGCTATGCAGTGAACCAGCTGAGTCAAGCGATGGTTCATCCTACCAAGATATTTTGGAAGCCGACAAAGCATGTATTGAGATACCTCAGAGGCACATCTCAATATGGATTATGGTACAGACAGACAAAGGGAATGAAGCTGCGAGGTTTCACTGATGTAGATTGGGCAGGGAGTCCATTAGATCAGAAGAGCACATTAGGAGGGATTTTCAACCTTGGGTCAGCGACAGTTTATTGGTACAGAAGGAAACAGATGTCAGTTGCACTCAGCTAAGCAGAGGCTGAATACATGGCTGCAAGTCAGGCAACATGTGAGGCCATCTGGATGCAGAAAATCCTAGTTGGTTTATTTGATCAGAGGATGGATCCAACCGTGAACTATTGTGATAATCAGAGTTGTATCAAACTCTCTAAGAATCTAGTATTTCATGATAGGTCCAACCACATTGACATCCGGTATCATCATCTCAGAGACTGTGTAGCGAGGAGGATCATGTTGCTGCAGTAATTTCGACAGAGGAGCAAGATGCTGAAATTTTAACAAAGGCATTGTCAAAGTGTAAATTCGAGTTCCATAGAGATAGGTGTTATAGATGTATTTGGGCATTGCAACCCCAATATTATATGTCAATAAAACAAGGTTTATTTAACCCTAAAATTGTTGTTTCATACCTTAAAGGATCATGGTCAACTGACTACATCATTCCCCAGAAATTCCACCTGAAAAACCACTCAAAACTGGCCAAAACTAGACCATACTGACTGCTCCACTATTATGGTGTGATGCATACTGACTCCTACACTAGCCAGGTGTGATGCATACTGAAGAGGCCTTCTGTGGGATTCGATGAGCAAGAGTAGACAAATGTCTGAGACAGTTTGCTAAGTGGATACTCATGGAATCTTCTAGAAACTTCTCCTATAACACTTGCCTCTCTAAATTTGCCCAGGGATGAGTAAGAGATCCAAGAAATATCCAAGTGGAACCAAGAACTACAAGTGGAATGACACTAATCAAAAACCCAAAGATGACTCGCACCCTTGCAGACATCTATAAATGGATCCCTCATCTGAGAGATCTAGAGGCTGGAATTTTGTAATTTGTAAGGAAGTGTTGATAGTTTGTCTTTGAGAGGGAACATTGTATTGTTGGGTGATCTTGCTTTTCATGAGGTGAAGAGGGCTTTGATGCTGGGAGGATGATGTTGGATCAGACAGCTGGGTTGTAATCCTCTCTTCTATTATTAATAAAGTTCTTTGAGTTTTCCTCCATACAATCTTGTATTTGTGAATGTTATTATTTGTAAATGCCATTGTATGCTCACTGCATTTCTGATTCTGCAATGCTTATGATATCATAGATCGAGATGCTTTGATGGTGTTGTGTTACTTCATTTCTACACGTATTCTCTAAGCGGTACAAGTAGAAGAAGAGTTGCAAGCTATGTCAAGGAGGAGAGAAAATCAAGCAAGGAGTCAAGCGGAAGATCCGGGTTGGTCCCTTTGCTTCTCTCTTATCTATCATACATAGAGGAAATCGCAAATTGCTTTGATTGTTTGTTTCTAGGATAACTGCCAATCCTAGTGGGACTAACAGATCAAAAAGACACTAGTTTTCCCGGAAACAATAGGATCGGGGTAGCAGATAATCCCTTTCTTGTTGAGAGGGAGTGTTGAAATGTGGCAACAAGAATATTCCAATTTCAATTTTTCCTTGAATTAAAATTGTGAATTAAAATTCGAAATTAGTCTCACTAGCTACTTGGAAATAATTAATTCATTCATTATGGATTAATTAGTTGGAGGAATTCAAGTTAGAAGTCTTTCTGAAGTCATGCAACAGTTATCCCTTAAATTAAGGAGATTATCCCTTAATTAAGGAGATAAGATTGAGTTATATTTGAGTTTTAATTAGTTAGCTCAGTTTACTGAGTTAAGTCCAGTTAAATTAGTCCCAAACTATTTGAGGAACTAATTGTGAGTTATCAGTCAGTTGATGCATGCATGCACTCAACTAGTGTACTCCAGATAACTGAAGATTCCCTCATCAGAAACTCATGCATGTCTATTCTAAGAAAGACTCAGTTGAGCTAAATGTCAAGGACAATGTACTATCAGTTGCATGTGTTTTCCTATAAAGGAAACTCATGCATGCAGTCAAGGTAAGGTTCCTTGAGGATTGCGTAGTTCTGACAGTGTGTGAGATCAAGAGATCATCCACTTGGTTAATCGAGTTTTTCCACTTGGTTGAAGGAGATCATCCCAGAGGAACAACGCAATGAAATAAGAGCTTGGAGGGCATAGGAGAAGGCTTGTGAGAAGACAGGATTGCTTGTGAGCATCTGTGAGGATTGTACTGAGAGTTGGCTAGCTGTGAGAGCTAAGGCTGTGTATAATTCTTGATGTATTTCCACCTTGTATGATAATACAGATAGTGGGGTTTCTAGCTGAGGCTTTCCCAAAGTATTTTCATGTGTATTGTGCATTGATTCTTCTTCTTCTGGTTATATGTGTTCAACTCGATCTTGCTCAATCTTTAAGCTTCCACAAATTGATAGTAGAAGTAGATTATAGTATTTTTCTTTGGTTATATTGCATGATTGGGTTAATCTACAATCAGATTTTCTACATGGTCTTAGAGGTAGATTTGTAGAGAATTTGCAGAATTTCTACAAAGGGATATCTAACAATTTGTGATTTGCTTGTTTTTGAAGGGTTTTTGCAAATAAAAATCCTAGATACCATATTTAATTGACAATAATAACTTAAACCTCGTTCCAACATATGGTTATGTGCAGAAAGTGTCAAAAGAAAAGGAACTTAAGTGCTTTAACTCCATTGACAAATCAGAGGTTGATAGGGTTTGATTTGCTGATGCATTCAAGCGTGAATTTCCATGGGTAAATACCATGGATTGATGCCCATGGTAAATAAAGGGCCAAAAGCATAAAATAAAAGAGAACAATGTAAGAGGTGAGACCATCATGAGAAACTAATGATGTAATCCCTGAAAATCTCCAAAAGAAGTCATATTAATATGATAGGATGAGAGGAAGTTTGGTTGTTGTTAGAAGAATGTAACTGATCGTTAAACTGGAGTGATGAGAGTGTCGAGTATGTAAGAGTTGGGATCTGTGTAACAGTGAAAATGTAGATATAAATGTTGTGATAAAATATGAGGCAGAACATAAGGGTTGCAAAGCAGGCTGGAACAAATCTACATTTTTTATCTGATCTAGGCAAAAAGAAGAGATGTTGAGTAGGTTGCAGAGTAAAGTGTAGTGACTAAACAAACAAATATCATAGAAGACCTAGAAGCAATACACAAAATGTGTGAAAATATTGGTGAGACCACATTTTGGCCTGAGGAAAGAGATGCAAAGCAAAGACAAAGTTTGTAGATGTAATCAAGTTAGAATTTAAAGTATTGGTGTCTTGAGTATGTATGAATTACAGTTGAATATCTAGCTGATTGAGAGATGAGGAAGTGAGAGCAGTGCAAGATAGAGTTGGAGCAGAGATCAAATAAGTCTAAATTGTAGAAATTATGGTGTATATTTGCAATTACTTATGAAGTTTTAATCAAAATCACAAGACACAAAACTACTCTACTACTTTATGGACATTAATTCACAATTTAGAACAAAAATATTAGACACGCAATAAAAAATCAAACACATGCAAATATATATATATATATATATATATTATATATATATATATTATAATTATATATATATATATATATATATATATATATATAGATATTATTATTATTATTATTGGGTAAAGTAATCTACTAAAAACCCTAATGCTTTCTTGCATTAATTTGATGAATAGATATGTATTGCAATTGCTTTGCTCAACCAAGCATAACCTTCAAGTGCATAACCTATCTCTCTGCTCACTGAGAAGCTATGACCCATACTTGGTCAATTTCTACCTCTGCTTGAACACCTATTCACTTGTGCAATTCCTTGAGAAATTAGGCCCCTATTATTTATGAACTTCTCCAAAATGGATTGTGCAACTCCCAAGTTTGATCATCAGACTGCATGCAACACATGTACACTCAAGACTCGTCTATAGTTGATGTTGCACTACCTTGGAGTCTCCACCACATTTGGGAAACTTGAATTCTCTACATGCACTAGCTATTTTGGATTGATTTATCAGTTAAATGGACGATCACTGAGTTTGACTAAAGTCCCACGGCAAAAATGGCCCTCCATTAGTTCCTCCAACATTTGGAACTAGTTTAACTGAAAATAACTTGTGATAACTAACCTTGATTGCTAAAAATTAGCAATCACACATGCTTAACTGAACTATAACTTATCCAACTCGAATTTATTGAATAAACTAGGTGACACAAACCATGCCACACAAGTTAACTGCATCCAAGTTGTCTATTGATGTAGAAATTCGAATTTCCTCAATTTAATCAAGGCAAAATCAAATTGAGAATTTCTTGCTGCATTTTTCAACATAAATATTTACAATGGAAAGAAAGATTGCAGGGTTGAGTTGTAAAATGGATGAAAGAGAATATGCTAGGTAGAGAAGGTTGGTTCTTGCAAATTAGGAGATAGGTATCTCCTTTAAGTTGGCGTTTGTAAAGAAAGGGGGTTGGTGCCTCCTACAAGTTAATGCTTGTGAATTAGGGGATGGGTGTCTCCTTTTGGTTAGTGTCAGTAAAGTTGATGTAATAGTAGCTTGAAGCCTGCAACAATATTTTGACATAGATTTTGTGGTTTTATCCCTTCATGGGTTTCCACATACATATGGTGTTCCTATCTATTTCTTATCTCATTGATTGTTTTTAATTTTTCGTCAAGAACTATCTTATGTTGCAACTATCACTTCAACAATTTCCAATAGCATCCAAATTACAATTTCCACCTCTTCATTTAACCAATAATAGTAGAGTAATAGTACATAGAACAATTATACATTGTGCACAATGAAATGTAGCCAAGAGACAAGAGACACGATATTTGTTCAATAACTAGGGGAAAACCCCATGAGGGGGAAAACCCTTTGCAATTCTTCTTCTATTAAATTGCCTTCAAATGTTCAGCGGAGAGAGTAAATCATACAAGAGTCAAAGTCAATATTTGACTATCTGATATCTAAAAACCAATATCCAATATGCAACCAAGTTAATATTCCATGTAATATATCCAAAACAGAGACAAGATAGAGAGAGAGAGAGTCAACATAAGTAAATTATTACACGGATTTGTCCAAGTCAACAACAGTGAACAACAACAATGTGTGCCTTAACCAATCAACAAAATAGTCCTCCAAGAGATCGGTCAAAGGTCAATGAATTCAACCTTCTTTGTTTCTCAACCAAGAGTGAAAACAATACAAATTTGACTGGTCAAACTTGGTCAAAATAATGATGTAACCTGCAGTCAAAGACTGCAATAGGTCTGCAATCATAGTGCGTAGACTTCCTTGATTCGTTTGCCCTCTAATTCGGCCTAGTCAAAAATAAAAATTCCAAGATAAAACATAGTTAAAATTAGTCAAACAAACCTTGGTCAATGCTAGACAATGCCCTGAAATAGATGTGAAATTTTCCCAATCTAAAAAAGGCACTTGTCCCTTAACACGTGTGAGAGATCCCTACAATTCATTAGTTGTATGAACCAAACAATGAAGGAAAGAGAAGAATGTGTTGTGATGTTGTGCTTCCAAATGAGGAGGACTTGACTTGTATTTATATGTGTTGGAGTGGTGCTCATTTCACTTCTATATTAACCTGAACAAATGTGCCAATGTGGTTTTTTCATCAAAAATATATTTTTCCTTGTCCAAATTGAGTTATTCAAAAGTCAATTTTGGTCCTCTCAGAAAGAGGAATTTAATGCAATGGTTGGAATTTGTCACTGAGCTGCCAACTTAACACTCCCTCGCAACTAGGGAGAAATTCCAACTGCATCATGCATCTCGGATCATCTTTTCCTATCTCTACTCATCTCATGTTGAACACTCTCGAATCTAAAGAAGAAGAATTATTACAGGGGAGCTCTAGTTACCACCCTCAGTCTTGACCATCAGGGATTCTCTACTACTACTCAAAATCATCATCATTGGGGAGCTATAACTACCACTCAAAACTAAATACAATAGGTTAGATCAAACCTACCCAAAATCATAGGGATCACACTCTATCCCAAAGTCTCTAAAAATAGGTGAGTTCAACATACCAGAGCTAAAGATCAGGGTATGTCTCTAATCATCCATCTTAACCCTAAAGATTCAGATGGTAGAACACTTGCATCCATCAACTTGGACGAGATCCACCTACTTCAAGGGGTAGGTATCACACTCTATCCTAAGTCCCTCATCCCATTAGCCAGATGGGGAGGTTATCCCATAGTGTGGTCGAGACGCTAACTGGGGCATACTCTAACTAGGGGATATCTCAGGTCTCTACATCCTATCAATTAGAGGTCTCTCATCCCCACGAAATCATTACCTCCATTCCTCACCTTAGGAGCTCAACCAGGGGGGGAAGAACACTTCTTTAGTGTTCTTGATCAGTCAGGACCCTTATCTTAAAGGGTCATCTCAATCAGTCGAAGTTTCTCTCCAAAGACCAAGAAGTTCCATTTTGGCAAAGCCTTGGTGAGGATATCAACTATCTTCTCATTTGTCAAAATATGGAGTTTCACAGCTCCTCTCTGCACCATATCTCAAATGTAATGATATTTGATCTTGATATGCTTGGAATTTTTGTGGAACATAGGATTATCTGAAAAACAAATCCCACTCATGTTGTCACAATATATAAATATCATGTCTAGAACCTGCTCAAATAACTCTCCAAATATCTTCCTCAACCAAACTGCTTCACAACTTTCCAGGCTAGCTGCAATATACTTGACCTCAGTTGTGCTAAGGGATACAAAATTTTGCTTCCCGCTCAACCATGATATCATGGAGGATCCTAGACTAAAATAACATCCTTAAGTATTATTCCTATCGACAACACTGCCAACCCAATCTACATTTGTATATCCATGTAGTCTAACATATCCAGTGATATAACTCAATCCAAGGTTAATAGTCCCATGTATATATCTCAAAACATGATTGGTAGCGACCTAATGTACATGGTGAGGCTCAATCATAAACTAACTCAAAGTGTTGACTTCAAAGCATATGTCACGATGAGTGTTCATGACGAACATGAGAGCACCAACCAGTTGTCTATACTCATAAGGGTTTGCTAAGTCTGGTCCGACAACCTCTCCACGTAGCTTCTTGAAATTTATCTCCATAGGTGTGGGAAAGGACTTGCATTCAATCATGCCAAATATCTATATCAATTTCACAACATATTTCCCTTGTGAAAGGAAAATCTTGCCTGATATTTTCCATACCTCTAGTCCCACGAAATAGTGCATCAAACCAAGGTCTTTCATCTCAAATTATGAATCCAACTCCCTCTTACATTCAAGAATCAAAGGGTGTCCACCTGTAAAGAATAAGTCATCAATATATAATACCAAAATGAGGTGCATACCTTGGACCATTTTGAAGTACAATTTTGGATCAACATCTCTCCTTGTGAATCCCAACTTCATCAAGTAACTGTCACTACAGGCATACCAGGCATGGGGGGCTTTCTTCAATCCATAGAGGGCTTTCTTCAATTGGAACACATGGGTCTTTTGGTCATGAACTTAAAATCCTAGAGTTTTTTCAACATATACTTCTTCTTGAAGAAAATCATGCAAGAAAGAAATATTTACATCCATCTGATGAAGAGTCCATCCCTGACTAGCTGCAAGTGCAATAATGTATCAAATGTTGGTGTAGCGAGAAATTGGATCAAATGTATAATCATAATATTATCACTTTTTATGGGAGAACCCTCATGCTATGAACCTTGCCTTGTATTTTTTTATACTTCCATTAGCCCCATGCTTGATCTTGTAGATCCATTTTGAAGTTATTCTGAATTTCCCCTTTGTTCTAGGAACAACATCCCAAATCTCATTCTTTAGAATACATTTGTATTATTTAGCCATAACATCCTTCTAGACTTGTTCTTTCATAACTTCTCCAAAGGTGGGAGGCTCAACTTGAATCATATTGCTCATTGCTACCACATATCCCTAGTACTTGCATGACTTCTTTCTCTCTCTAAAGGTCCGTCTGGCAGGAATGTGTCTCTCAGCATCCTATAATGTGTCATGAATCCAAAGTGGCCTCTTCTTGGTAGGGGGGTCACATGGATGAGGATCCAAGGGGTCCATGGGCTCCATGCGATCATAAAAAATGTCTCTCTTGGATTCAGGTATGGGTGTACCTTCTATAATATCCATTTCATCATTCTTCTTGTTGGGAGGAGGAGGCAAAGGAAGCTCCCTTTCTTTTCCAAGGGTGAAATCTTCATCGAAATTTACATCTCTAATAATTTCAACCTTCCTTTGTGCAGGAATATATATTCTAAATGCTTTAAAATATTCACAATATCCAACAAATATACCTTTTCTTCCAGTGACTTCGAGCTTGTTTCTTATGTCATTCGGCACATGGAAATAGTCGGGGTAGCCAAATATACGGAGGTGACTAATGTTGGGCTTGACACATGTGAATACTCCTTTGGGGGTCTTCTTGTTCAATGCTTAATGAGGCACCCTGTTTTGAACATAAACTGTTGTATTTGTTGCTTCTCCCTAAAGGAACTTTGGTAGCTTTTGATCATGGAGCATGGCTTGAGAAACTTCTACAATAGACTGGTTTTTTCTTTCAGCCTCTCCATTTTGTTCAAGATTATAGGGCACAATCATCTCCTTCTTGATACCTTCTTTCCTGCAAAATTCTATGAATTCATTTGAAATGTATTTCCCACCATTGTCAGAACTAAAGATCTTGGTTTTCTTCCTTGTTTTATTTTTAACCAAAGCCTTTAAGTCCTTGAATATTTTGAAGGCCTCATCCTTATGCTTCAAGCAATATATCCATGTCTCTTTTGAGAGAATTTCAATGAAGGTAATATAGTAGAGATGGCGACCAAGTGAATGGACAGGAATGAGACCACATATATCAAAATGAATGAGATGTAGGAAGTCTTTCATCTTATTATCACTAGAGGGGAATGGTCCCCTTGTCTTCTTTCCACTAGCACACCCTGGACATACTCCATCATGTTCATCTTGAACATTAGGAATCCCATAGATCAACTTCTTCAATTTCAGAAATGCTTCATAGTGGAGATGGGCCAATCGTTGGTGTCGCAACTTGCTTTGATGATTCGTATCATGGACCATTTCTAGAAGAAGTCTTCCAGTGACTCCATAGAATCCTTCAAATCTAGATCCCAATGTGAAAGCATCTCTCATAGAGGATCCAACAGGCCAAGAAAGTAATTTTTCTTTGATGAAAGTGACCCTCATTCCTTTTTCTTCCAAAGCAGATACAGATACCAAATTCTTCTTCAATACTAACACATACATCACATCATGAAGAAAAATAGATTCCCCAGAGTCCAAGTGAAATTTAAAAGACCCAAGTATTTTAAAAGGATGAGTGGAGTTATCCATAAGAATAATCTTCAAACTTGAATCCCTCTCTAAATTAAAGAGAACTTCCTTATACCCAGATAAATATTGAGAGGCCCCACTATCAATCAACCAATGATCCAAGGTATTTGAAGGAGAGGAACTAGAAAGTGCAGAAATAAGGATATATTCAGATTGATTAGTAGCATTACTTTCTTACCTGGAATTTCTTGACCTCTTTTGTGGATGATAGCCATCTTCACGGTCATTGGGAGTGTCTCTTCTTCTTCTATCATTCCTTCTTCCATATCTTTTATCATCTCTTCTATCATATGACCTATTCTTGTTGTACCCACGATTACTGTTGTAGGACCTTGAAGTCTTTCTTCTTGGAGCGTCTCCCTTCTCAAGGAAATCTTGAGCATAGTGACCTTTTCGATGACAATTGTAGCATTCAACTTCTCTATCTCATCTTCTTGAGTCCTTGGAGTCTCAATTGGCTTGAGGAGGTCTTCTTGCATTAGATGGTTTTACCTTTCCTTTCTTCTTGTTCTTCTTCTTCCCTTGAGCAACAAAGGTAGTAGGCTCTCCTTCATTTTGCCTATGAATTCTTCCCTTATATATCATCAATATTTCCTCTTAATTATATAAATCAAGTAGCTTATCAAAAGTAGGGATCCTTCCTCTATTGTTGATAAAATTAATGAGCATGTCCCATGATGAAGAAAGAACACTAAGGGTGGTCATCACCAATTCCCTGTCAGGTATAATTTCTTAAGAATTCCGTAGTTGATCCCTTATTTTAGTAATTCTCATGAAGAATGATTGTATAGTCTCTCCCTTGTGAATATTAAACTCCTTGAGTTGGTTTTTCAAATCCATAATGTGGCTCAAATTGTTCACTTCATACATGCCAATAATCTTATCATACATCTCTTTGGAAGTCTTCAAAGATGAAATATAAAGAAGTATATGATCTCTTAAAGAATCAATAATGATATTCTTAGCTTTAATATCACCTTTCTTGTACTTAGATTTGGCATCTTGGGGAGCATTTTCTGGTGGTGGCGAAATCTTTCCTTCCACATATTCCAATACGTCATACTCATCTAAGGTAACATTGATCCTGGTCTTCCACACTGCAAAGGTAGATGCATCAACTAAATTTTCATTATCCTTGAAGTATGACGTAGACATTTTTTACTAGACCAAAAATCAGTTTCTAGAAGATGGATGCTATTTCTCTATGTCTCTTGGGCTTACGTTCACCTCATCTCTGATACCATGTTAATTTTTCATAAGAATTTTTCTATGTTGCAACTATCACTTCAACAATTTCCAATAGCATCCAAATTATAATTTCCACTTCTTAAATTAACCAATAATAGTAGAGAAATAGTTGATACAACAATTATATAATGTTTATAATGAAATACAACCAAGAGACAAGAGACACAATATTTGGTCAATGACTAAGGAAAAACGCCACAAGGGCAAAAACCCTTTGCAATTGTTCTTTTGTTAGAATGTCTTAAAATGTTCAACATGGAGACTACATCATCCAAGAATCGAAGTCAATCTTTGACTATCCAATATCTAAAAACCAATATCTAATATCCAACCAAGTCAATATGCCATGTAATATATGAAAAACAGAGACAAGAGAGAGAGAGTCAACAGAAGTCAACTCTTATGCAAATTTGTCCAAGTCAACAACAACCATGTGTGCCTTAACCAATCAACAAAATAGTCCTCCAAGATCTCGGTCAAAGGTCAATGAATTCAACCTCCTTTGATAGTCAACCAGAAGTCAAAGAAATCCAAATCTTAGCGATCAAACTTGGTCAAAATAATGATGTAGCCTGCAGTCAAAATTTGCAATAGGTTTGCAGTCAAAGTGCCTAGACTTCCTCAATTTTTATTCCCTCCAATGTGGCCTAGTCAAACAAAAAATTACAAAGACAAATCATAGTCAAAATTGGTCAAATAGCCCCTCGTCAATGCCTTGAAACATATATGAAATTCGACCAATCTGAAAAAGGCACTTTTCCCTTCACACGTGTGAGAGATCCCTGCAATTCCTGAGTTGTACGAACCAATCAATGAAGAAGAGAGAAAAATGTGTTTTGATGTTGTGATGCCAAATGAGGAGGGCTTGACTTGTATTAATGTGTTGGAGGGGTGTTCATTTTGCTTCTAGCTCGACCTAAACAAATGTGCCAATGTGGGTTTTTCATCAAAAATATATTTTTCCTTGTCCAAATTCAGTTCTTCAAAAGTCAATTTTGGTCCTCTCGGAAAGAGGAATTTAATACAATGGTTGGAATTTATCACTGAGATGACAAATTAACACTCCCTCTCAACTAGGGATAAATTCCAACTACATCATGCACCCTGGCTCATCTTTGCATATCTCTACTCATCTCATTTTGAACACTCTCGAATCTAGAAGAATTGCTACAAGGGAGCTCCATCTACCACCCTGAATCTATCACCATCAAGGAGTCCCTTCTACCACCCCGAATCATCATCATTGAGGAGCTATTGCTACCACTCAGAACTAAAGACAATGGGCGAGATCAATCATACCCCAAAGCATAGGGATCAAATTATTGGAGCTAAAGATCACACTCTACTCTATTGTCCCTAATCAGACATCTTAACCCTAAAGAGTCAGATGGTAGAACACTTTTATCCACCAACTTGGGCGAGATCCACCTATTACAAGTGTCAGGGATCACACTCTATCCCAATTCCTTCATTGCATTGGCCATATGGCGAGGTTATCCCACAGAGTGGGAAGGATGCTAACTAGGGCATACTCTGACTAGGGGAGATCCTATATCTCTACATCCTATCAGTTAGAGGTCACTCATCCCTGGGAGCTCATTAACTCCATTCCTCACGCTAGGAGATCAACTAGGGGGGAAGAGCACTGCTCAGTGTTCTTGATAAGCCAAGACCCTTATTTGAAAGGGTCATCTCAATCAGTCTAAGTTTCTCTCTGAAGACAAAGAACTTATCTTTCGACAAAGCCTTGGTGAGGATATCAACTATCTGCTCATTTGTTGAAATGTGAAGGAGTCTCACATCTCCTCTCTACACCATGTCTAAGATGTAATGATATTTTATCTCAATATTCTTGGAATTTTTTTGGAACACAGGATTCTTTAACAAATGAATCCCACTCTTGTTGTTGCAATAGATAATTGTCGTGCCCAAAACCTACTCAAATATATCTCCAAAGAGTTTCCTCAACCAAATTGCTTCATAAATTTCCATGCTAGTTGCAATATACTTAGCCTCAGTAGTTCTAAAGGCTACAAACTCATGCTTCCTTCTCATCCACGATATCAAGGTGAATCCTATACTAAAACAACATCTAGAAGTACTCTTTCTATCGAAAAAACTACCAACCCAATGTGCATCTATATATCCATGTAGTCTAACATCTCATGTGGCATATCTCAGTCCAAGATTAATAGTCCCATGTAGATATCTCAATACCTGCTTGGTAGTGACCCAATGCACATGGTGAGGCTCAGTCATAAACTAGTTCAATGTGTTAGCTGTGAAGCATATGTCAGGATGAGTGTTCACAAGGAACATTAGAGCACCAACTTGTTATCTATACTCATAAGGGTTTGCTAGGTTTGGTTTGGAAACCACTCCACATAGATTCTTGAAATTCATATCCATAGGTGTAGGCAAGGAATTACATTCAATCATGATAATCTCTCTAGAAATTTCACAGTATATTTCCCTTCTGACAGGAAAATATTACCTCATCTTTGCCATACCTCTAGTATCAGAAAATAGTGCATCAAAACAAGGTATTTCATCCCGAATTTTGAATCCAACTCCCTCTTACATTCAAGAATGAGAGGGTTTGCACCTGTCAAGAATAATTCATCAACTTATAATACAAAAATGATATGCATACCTTAGACCATTTTGAAGTACAAATTTGGATCAGCACTGCTCCTTGTGAATCCCAACATCATCAAGTAACTATCAATGTGGGCATACTAGGCGTGGGGGGTTTGCTTCAATCCATAGAGGGGCGTCTTCAATCGAAACAAATGGGTCTTTTGATCATGAACTTTAAATCATGGAGGTTATTAAACATATACTTCTTGAAGCAAACCATGCAAGAAAGTTGTCTTTACATCCATTTGATGAAAAGTTCATCCCTTACTAGTTGCAAGTGCAACAATGGATTGAATGGTGGTGTAGCGAGAAAATGGAGAAAATATATCATCGTAATATTATCACTCTTTCTGGGAGAACCCTCAGGCTACAAACCTTCCCTTGTATTTTTTCGATTCTTCCATCAACCCCATGCTTGATCTTGTAGAGCCATTTTGAAGTTATTATGGATTTCTCCTTCGGTCTCAGAACAAAATTCCAAATTTCATTCTTCATAATAGATTCATATTCTTCAGCCATAGCATCCTTCTAGACTTGTTCTTTCACAACTTCTTCAAAGGTGGGAGGCTCATCTTGAATCATATTTCTAATTTCTACCACATATCCCTAGTACCTGCACGGTTTCTTTCTCTCTCTAAAGGTCCCTCTAGCGAGAATGTATCTCTCAACATCCTATAATGTGTCACAAAGCTAAAGTGGCCTCTTCCTAGCAGGAAGGTCACATGGAGGAGGATCCAAGGGGTCCATGGGCTAGATGGGATCATAAAAAATGTCCCTCTAAGATTTAGGCATGAACGAACCTTCTAGAATTTCCATATCATCATTCTTCTTCTTAGGAGGAGGAGGCAGAGGAAGGTCCATTGCTTATCCAAGGGTGATATCTTCACTGAATGTTACATCCCTACTAATTTCAACCTTCCTTTGACCAAGAATATATATACTAAATGATCTTCACAATATCCAACAAACATACATTTTCTTCCAATGGCTTCTAGCTTGTTTCTTTTGTCCTTCAGTACATGGAAATATATGGGGCAACCAAATATGCAGGGGTGACCAATTTCGGGCTTAACACCTATGAATACTCCTTCAGGGTCTTATTGTTCAATGCTTGATGAGGCACCATGTTTTGAATATAACCTGTTATATTTTTTTCTTTTCCCTAAAGGATCTTTGGCAACTTTTGATCATGGAGCATGGCTCGAGAAACTTCTACAATAAACCAATTCTTTCTTTTAGAAACTCCATTTTTTCAGGATTATAGGGCACAATCATCTCCTTATTGATACCTTATTTCCTGCAAAAGTCTATAAATTCATTTGAAATGTATTCCCATCATTGTCGTACCTAGAGATCTTAATTTTCTTCCTTGTTTGTTTTTCAACCAAAGCCATGAATTCCTTGAATATTTCAAAGGCCTCGTCCTTGTGCTCCAAGTAATATATCCATGTCTTTCTTGAGAAATCATCGATGAAGGTAATATAGTAGATACAACCACCAAGGGAATGTACAGGCATCAGACCACATATATCAAAATGAATGAGATGGAGGATTTCTTCCATCTTGTTGTCAGTAGAGGGGAATGATCCCCTTGTCTTATTTCCACTAGCACACCCTAGATACAATCCATCATGTTGATCCTTAACATCAGGAATACCAGAGACCAACTTCTACAATTTTAGAAGCACTTCATAGTGGATATGGGCCAATCTTCTGTGCCACAACTTGCTTTGATCATTTGTATCATGCACCATTGCTAGAAGAGGTCTTCCAATACCTCTATAGAGTACTTCAAATCTAGATCCCAATGTGAAATACGATTCAACAGGACAATCAAGTACTTTTCCTTTGATGAAAGCGAACCTCAATCCTTTTTCTTCAAAAGAAGATATGATGCAGGAGCATGAAGCTTGAAGACAAAATACTTCGAATTTTATTCCAAAAATACAAAAGAAGTTTACAAGAAAAGGAATGGGATCCTTTAGCTGTCACTTTACAAAGCTTTCTAGATAGGATTTGAGCTAGAATTCAGGGATTTGAATTATCTTGTAATTAATTCAAGTATTTAGGTTTAGTTGAGATTCTCGAGGAGAATATCATGCAGATTAGATATTATCTAGGATTAGGCAGATTCGATCCATTGATTTAGGATCTGATTGTTGTATGTACAGGTATTTATGTAAGTTTTGAATTAGTAGAATAGGATTTTGACAAATTTTGGCTGGATTTTGACTGATTTTGGCTGGATTTTGGCTGAGGAGGATTGGAATGTAAAATTTTGAATTTCTCTGTATCTCTGTGAATACCGTGCACGAATGGTCACATCTCGGAGGTTTTAATTTCCTTCAAAATATTTATGAGTTTTGTTGAGTTTTGTATAATCCTGTGTTGTCGCATCTAAATCTTCAATTGATGTGTATTTAAATAATTTAGAGATAGACTAAACTTGGCAGAGGTGCTAAGTCTGGCGAGAAAACTTGATAAATTCGCAAGAAACCCAGGAAAAGATCTGAAATGTCCGATCGGACAATTCCAATAGATCTAATTGTCATCACGTGCCAACAAGCGAAAGCGTTAATCAGAATAGAAGAGCAGTCTTCATAGGTGTAAGCAGTATCTTGCGCGGTTAAAAGGTGGTAAGTGGTATTCTACAAATTCACGCGATTACGCTTAGCGGGTGACACGTAGCACAAGAAAACAACCTTTCTCACGCGCCCTCAACCTGATATCAGTCATGCAAGAATCCATGTGAGATTACGCGATAGTCGTTGGATCAAGCAGGATTGATCGATGGTGGGGAACGACCAAGCTAGTTGGTGAGCAGGTAACGTGATAACCATCGTATTAAGGAAGGAGATCGACAGTGGAGATTTAATGCATTAAAGGTTTATGGAGTGGCGGACGCGATAAGGTTATGATTTGGGGTTTTTAATTGCTTTTTGGTTCCGTGGAAAAATTAAAGTTTTTCCATATATCGGGTAAATTAAACAGTGCTGCTATTTTAGCAGAATAACTAAAGTTGGAGGTTGATGATTGATACTCCAAAGGAAAACCAAGAAAAAGTTCCACCCAAACTTGAAGGAATAGTTTCTAGTTTTGAACGGTTATCCTTAACACCTGCAACCAGCCCACCATTAGTGGTATCAGAGCAGCCTACTGAAATTGAGCAAGATCTCAAAGATCAGAAAAGTAAATCCAACATGGCTTTCAGAGTTGGAGGAAGATGTGGTGGTGGTCAAAGAAGAGGAAGACTAGTTGCAAATGCTGAAGTGTTTGAAGCTATGCAACAGATGCAAGCTAGATTAGAAGCAATGGAAATGGGAAATCAAAGAGATGCAGGTGATGGAGATGTCAGTGAGCCTGAATTTGAAGCTACAAAAGAAGAGGAACCTGCGAAAGTTACTCCTAAAATGAGATTATTTAAATCAGTGTTGGGATCCACATCTAAACCCAGACTTGAGGGTTCAGTTTGTACAGGAGGTTTAAACCCTAAGGAGTTGATAGACTGGATTAATGACATGGATAAATCTTTGATTATGAAGAAATGGAAGAAGGAAAGAGAGTGAAATTTGTTGTCACAAAATTGAAAGGACATGCAGCACTTTGGTGGGATGGAGTGCAGGCAAAAAGAAAAAGACTTGGTAAGCAGTCAATTAAAAAATGGAACAAGATGGTGGCAAAGTTGAGAGGTAAGTTTTTGCCAAGTGATTATCAACAGTCATTATTTAGACAGATGTAGAATCTTAGACAGAGGTCTCTAATAGTGAAAGAATACACAGAGGAATTTTACAAAGTGAGCATAAGAGCTGGACAAATTCAAGAAACAACCGGGAAGGTTGCAAGATATATAAATGGTATCGGAATGGAGATCCAAGATGAGATAAGTCTATTGTCTCCTAAAATAGTAGAAGAGGCTTATCAGATGGTATTGAAGGCTGAAAAAAACTCATGAGGAAGCAATATGCCAGAAGTAGAGGTACTTTCCAAGGAAGAGGAAGTCAAGGTGGTAGAGGAAGATCTACAACACCTAGAGATGGAGCTAGCAGTAGCTCGAATTAGCATACACCCATAGAAGGTGATGCAAGTGGCAGAAGGATTTTTTTAGAGGAAGAGGAGGTAGAGGCAGAGGAAAAGAAATTAGATGTTACAAATGTAACAAGCTGGGACACAGAACTTATGAGTGCCTAGAAAATGCAAGGACAAATCAGAGAAATGTAATTGTAGCTCGAACTGAAGAGGAAGCAGCAAAGCTGCCAGACGAAGAAAATGTACCAGAGAAAGGGGAATCTTTGGTAGTTAACAAAGTTTTGTTAAAGCCAACAAAGGAAGTTGTTGAACCAACACAGAGAATGACTTTGTTCAGGACTGTGTGCAAGGTTCTAAGAAAATGCTGTCAAATGGTAATTGATAGTGGCAGCATCGATAATTTGGTCTCTACAAAAGTGGTGGAAAAGTTGAAATTAAAGACAAAGAAACATCCAACACCTTACAAGGTGTCATGGTTTCAAAAAGGACATCAGTTGTTAGTGAAGGAACAATGTGAAGTGGAGTTGCAATTGGACAGATAGAAAGACAAAATTCTATGTGATGTGATGCCTATGGATGTGTGTCACATATTGCTGGGAAGACCTTGGCAATATGACATAGGATCTATGCATGATGGGAAAAATAACACATACAAATTTAGTAAAGATGGTGTTAATCATACATTGTTGCCTATGGAAGAAGAGGATGCATCAAGAAAATATGATCCAAAGACTCTATTGTTGAGTGCAAAAGAATACTTGCAGCAGATTGAGGAGAATGAGGTAAATTTTGCATTGATTTGCAAACCTAAGGTAATAATTACTTCCACTAAAATTTCTGATTTTCCAATTGAAATTCAAGAGATGCTGGAAAATTATTGTGATATCATTGTAGATGATTTGCCTAATGAGTTACCACCCATTAGAAAAATCAGTCATCATATAGATTTGATTCCAGGGGCAAATCTGCCAAATAAAACAGCTTACAGGATGACTCCCACGGAAAATGAAGAAATCAGAAAACAGGTTCAGAAATTGTTAGACAAAGGACTGATTAGAGAGAGTTTATGTCCTTGTGCAATGCCAATAGTGTTGAGTCCAAAGAAAGATGGAGGCTGGAGAATGTGCATTGATTCAAGAGAAATCAACAAAATAACAATCAGGTACAGATTTCCTTTACCTATAATTGAAGATTTGATGGATTGTTTAAGTGGAGCAAGATATTTTACCAAGCTGGATTTAAAAAGTGGGTATCATCAAATAAGGATTAGAGAAGGAGATGAATGGAAAACTGCTTTTAAAACAAATGAAGGACTGTATGAATGGATGGTAATGCCTTTTGGGTTATCAAATGCTCCTAGTACATTTATGAGGCTTATGAATGAAGTGCTGAAAGGATTTATTGGTAAATTTGTAATAGTATATTTGGATGATATATTAGCTTACAACAGATCTAAAGAGGAACATATGAGACATCTGGGTTATGTCTTACAGAGGCTGCAACAAGAAAAGTTACTGCTAAATTTAAAGAAATGTTCATTCATGAAGGAAGAGTTGGTATATTTGGGCTTTGATGTTTCTGTTGATGGATTAAAGATGGAACCAGAGAAGATAAAGGCAATCATAAAGTGGCCTTCACCGAAAAGTGTTTTTGAGGTAAGAAGTTTTCATGGTCTTGCTAGTTTTTATAGAAAATTCATAAGGAATTTTAGTAAGATCAATGCTTCTATTATTGACACTCTAAAGAAGGATAAACAACCATTTAAATGGATTGTTGAAGTAGAAAATAACTTCCAGCTGTTGAAAAGGAAGTTCATTGAAAAACCCATTTTAATTTTTCCTGATTTTAATAAACCTTTTCAAGTGAAATGTGATGCTAGTGAAGATTTATTGGCACAGTTTTAAGTCAGGAGGATAGATCTGTAGCTTATTTCAGTGAAAAACTAAATGAATTGAAGAAGAAATATTCTTCTTACGATAAGGAATTTTATGCAGTTGTGCAGTCATTGATAAAGTGGAGACATTACTTGATGTCTAAGGAGTTTATACTTTATTCAGACAATCATGCATTGCAGTACATTATGCAACAATCAAAGCTTAGTCAGAAACATGCAAAATGGGTAGAATATCTTCAGAGTTTTAATTTTGTATTAAAACATATAAATGGACAATCAAACAAAGTAGCAGATGCCTTAAGTAGAAAAAGTATCATAGTTCAGGAAAGTCAAATTCAAGTGTTAGGTTTTGATTTTCTTAAAGAATTATATGAGAAAGATTTAGATTTTAAAGAGGCGTTTGAAGCTTGTAAAAATTTTGTTTTGTTAGATAGAAGTAAGTGGCTGGATTTTTCTTGCAAGAAGGATTGTTGTTTAAAAGAAATCAATTGTGCATACCAAATTGTTCTATGAGGGAAAATTTAATCAAGGAGAAACATAGTGGTGGAAATGGAGGAAATTTTGGTGCAGATAAGACTTATGAGCAGTTGAATTGGTTTTATTTCTGGTTGAAGATGAGATATGAAGTGGAGAAGTACGTAAAAAATTGTAAAGTCTATCAATATGCAAAGGGAAGGAGCCAAAAAACAAGTTTGTATGTTCTAGTACCTATTCCAGATAGACCTTGGGATATGGTAAGTATGGATTTTGTTTTGGGTTTACCAAAAACTCAAAGAGGAAATGATTCAATTTATGTTGTGGTTAACAAATTTTCTAAAATGGCACATTTTATTCCATATTATAAAACCAGTGATGCTACTGACATTGCTAATCTGTTTTTTAAGGAGATTGTAAGGTTGCATGGGTTACCTAAGAGCATTGGTTCAGACAGAGACACCAGATTTGTTGGTCATTTCTGGAGAACCTTGTGGAAGAGACTTGGTACTAAACTGAGATTCAGTTGAGATTGTCATCCACAAACTGATGGACAAATTGAAGTTGTAAACAAAATCTTGGGTAATCTTTTGAGAAGTCTTGCAGGTGAACATCCAAAAAAATGGGATCAAATTTTGGCATAGGCTGAATATTCTTATAATGATTCTCCTAACAAGAGTATAGGGCAAAGTCCATTCCATATATTTTATGGAATGCACCCAAGAGGAGTGTCTGAATTAAGAGACTTGGGAAAAGCTTAAATGAGAAGTGCTAAAGGAGAAGATTTTGCTTCAGAGGTTCAAGCAATACATGAACAGGTAAAACATCAGTTACAGGATAGCAACATAAAGTACAAGAGAAAAGTAGATTTGAAGAAGAGAGAAGTTAATTTTGAGGTTGGAGATTTGGTTTTAGCACACTTGAGGAAGGAAAGATTTCCAAAAAAGGAGTATAACAAGTTAAAATTTAAGAAAATTGGACCATGCATAGTCTTGAGGAAATTTTCTACAAATGCATATGAAATTGAATTACCCCCTGACATTGGAATATCTCCACATTTTCAATGTTGCTGATTTGTACAGGTGTGAAAGTAGAAATGTAGATGATACAACAGAAGATAAAGAAGAACAAGAGGTTGATTGGGTAAAACAACTACCTACAGTGAAGACATTACAGCCAGAAATTTTTTTAGATAAGAGATTATTTAAAAAGACAAGAGGACAGGAGTATTTTCAGTATTTGATCAAGAGGAAGGATCAACCAATTGCTGATGCTACTTGGATGACAGATGCCATGCTACAGAAGTTGGGTAGTTCTGTAGAAGAGCTCATGGACAGGAGCCCATGAAGAATTTTGTCCTCTGGAGTCTAATGCAGGAGCATGAGGCTTGAAGATAAAAGACTTCAAATTTTATTCCAAAAATACAAAAAAAGTTTACAAGCAAAGGAGTGGGATCCTTTAGCTGTCACTTTACAAAGCTTTCTAGATAGTATTTGAGCTAGAATTCAGGGATTTGAATTATCTTGTAATTAATTCAAGTATTTAGGTTTAGTTGAGATTCTTGAGGAGAATATCATGCAGATTCGATCCATTGATTTAGGATCTGATTGTTGTATGTACATGTATTTCTGTAAGTTTTGAATTAGTAGAATAGGATTTTGACAGATTTTGGTTGGATTTTGACTAATTTTGGCTGGATTTTGGCTGAGGAGGATTGGAATGTAAAATTTGGAATTTCCCTATATCTCTATGAATATTGTGCATGAATGGTCAAATGCTGGAGGTTTTAATTTCCTTCGAAATATTTATGAGTTTTTTTGAGTTTTGTATAATCCTGTATTGTCGCATCTAAATCTTCACTCACTGTGTATTTAAATAATTTAGAGACAAACTAAACTTGGCGGAGGTGCTAAGTCTGGCGAGGAAACCTGATAAATTCGCAAGAGACCCAAGAAAAGATCTAAATCATCCAATCAGATAGATCCAATAGATCTAATGGTCATCGTGTGCCAACAAGCGCAGAGGTTAATCATAATAGAAGAGCGGTCTTCATAGGTGTAAGCAATATCTCGCACGGTTAAAAGGTGGTAAGTGGTATTCTAAAAATTCACGTGATTACCCTTAGCGGGTGACACGTAGCATGAGAAAACAACTTTTCTCGTGTGCCCTCGACCTGATATCGGTCATGCAAGAATCCAAGCGAGATCACGTGATAGCCGTTGGATCAAGTGGGATTGATCGACATTGGGGAACGACCAAGCTAGTTTGTGAGCGAGTAACGCGATAACCGTCGGATTGAGGAAGGAGATCGACGACGAAGATTTAATACGCTAAAGGTTTCTAGAGTGGCAGACACGATAAGGTTATGAGCTAGGGTTTTTAGTTCCTTTTTAGTTCCGTGGAAAACTTAAAGTTTTGCTATATATCGGGTAAATTAAATAGTTCTGCTATTTTAGTAGAATAACTAAAGTTGGAGGTTGATGACTAATACTCCAAAGGAAAACTGAGAAGAAGTTCCACCCGAACTTGAAGGAATAGTTTCTAGTTTTGAATGATTATCCTTAACACCTGCAACCAACCCACCAAGATATAGATACCAAATTATTCTTCAATCCCAACACATACATCACATCATGAAGAAAAACAAATTCCCGAAAGTCTAAGTGAAATTCAACAGACCCACATACTTTAATGGGATGAGTGGAGTTATCTCCAAGAATAATATTCAAGCTTGAATCCCTCTATAAATTAGAGAGAACTTCCTTATACCTAGAGAAATGATGAGAGGCCCCACTATCAACCAACCAAATATCCCAAGTATATGAAGGATAGGAACTAGAAAGTGAAAAAATAAGGATATTTTCAGATTTATTAGTAGCATTACTTTCATACCTAGAATTTTTTACCTCTTTTGTGGATGATAACCTTCTGCATGATCATCGGGAGAGTCTCTTCTTCTTCTATCATTCCTTCTTCCATATCTTCTATCATCTCTTCTATCATATGACATATTGTTGTTGTAGCCACAGTTATTGTTGTAGGACCTTGAAGTGTTTCTTATTTGAGCATCTCTCCTCTCAGGGCAATCTCAAGCATAGTGACCTTTTTCGATGACAATTGTAGCATTCAACATCTCTATCTTATCTTCTTGAGTCCTTAGAGTCTCAGTTGGCTTGAGGAGTTCTTCTTGCATTAGATCACTTTCACTTTCCTTTCTTCTTGTTCTTCTTATTCCCTTGAGCAACGAAGGTAGTAAGCTCTCCTTCATTTGGCATTTGAATTCTTCCCTTAGATACCATCAATATTTCCTCTTGATTTAATAGAGAAAGCAGCTCATCAAAAGTAAGGATTCTTTCTATATTATTGATAGAATTAATGAACATGCCCATGATGAAGGAAGACCACTAAGGGCAATCATCACCAGTTCCTTAGCAGGTACAATTTCTTGAGCAGTCCATATTGATCCCTTATTCCAGTGATTCTCATGAAGAAAGATTGTATTGTCTCTCCCTTATGAATCTTAGACTCCTTGAGTTGATTTTTCAAATCCATAATGTGGCTCAAATTGTTCACTTAATACATGCCACCAATCTTATCGTACATCTCCTTGGAAGTCTTAAAATATGAAATATAAACAAGTAGATGAACTCTTAAAGAATCAATAATGATCTTCTTAGCTTTAATCTCACCTTGATTGTACTTGGATTTGGCAGCTTAGGGAGCATTTTATGGTGGCAGTGAAATATTTCCTTCTACATATTCCAAGACATGATACTTATCTAAGGTAACATTGATCTTGGTCTTCCAAGCTACAAATATAGATGCATCAACTAACTTTTCATTATCCTTGAAGTATGAGGTAGATATTTTTTACCAGACCAAAAGTCAACTTCTAGAAGATGGATGCTCTTGCTCTATGTCTCTTAGGCTTGTCTTCACCTCAACTCTTATACCATATTAAGTTTTCATCAATAATTATTCTATGTTGCAACTATCACTTCAAAAATTTCCGATAGCATCCAATTTACAATTTCTAGTTCTTCAATTAAACAATAACAGTAGAGCAATAGTAGATAGAACAACTATACAATGTGCACAATGAAATATAGCCAAGAGACAAGAGACACAATATTTGTTCAATGACCAGGGAAAAACCCCACAAAATGGAAAACCATTTTCAATTCTTCTTCTATTAGATTGTCTTCAAATGTTCAACGAAGAGAGTACATCATCCAAGAGTCAAAGCCAATATTTGACTATCCAATATCTAAAAACCAATATCCAATGTCCAACCAGTCAATATGCCATGTAATATATCCAAAACAGAGATAATAGAGAGAGAGATTCAACATAAGTCAACTCTTATGCAAATTTGTTCGAGTCAACAACAACAAGTTGTGCCTTAACTAGTCAAGAAAATAGTCCTCTAAGAGCTCAGTCAAAGTTCAATGAATTCGACCTTCTTTACTGGCCAACGTGGAGTCAAAACAGTCCAAATTTGAGTGGTCAAACTTGGTCAAAATAGTGATGTAGCCTACGTTCAAAGTCTGCAATAGGTTTGAGGTCAAAGTGCCCAAAATTCCTTGATTATTGTGCCCTCCAATGTGACCTAGTCAAACATAGAAATCCCAAGAGAAATCACTGTAAAAATTAATCAAATGTCCCCTAGTCAATGCCCTGAAACAGATCTGAAATTTAGCCCATTTGAAAAAAACACTTATCCCTTTGCATGTGTGAGAAATTCCTGCAATTCCTGATTTGTATGAACCAATAAATGAAGGAGAGAGAAGAATGTGTTTTGATGTTGTGATGCCAAATGAGGAGGATTTAAATTGTATTTATAGGCATTGGAGGGGCACTCATTTTTCTTCTAGGTCGACCTAAATGAATGTGCCAATGTGGGTTTTTCATCAAAAATATATTTTTCTTTGTCCAAATTGAGTGCTTAAAAAGTCAGGTTTGGTCCTCTCATAAAGGGGAATTTATAGCAATGGTTGGAATTTGTCATTGAGCTTCCAAATTAACAACTGTAACAACGGTTTGAATTGTTGTATATTGTTAATAATTGCTAATAATTGTTAACCATATATTGATTCGCATTACTCCTCACTCCCCCACCTCTCAGTATAATCATATTTCTAACAATCCCTAGTCCTTACAAGTTTGAGCCTCAATAAGTATATACCCAATAATCTTGAGAAATTATCACTTTTTCTAGGGGAGGCTAACTTAAGACGACATCTTATAGAGGTAGATGTGGATGAAATTGTGTTGAAGTCTACCCTCCCTAGTTTTTCCTCATAGCCTAAGTGGGGTTTTTTATTTTTTAGATAATAAAAAACACCAAAGCTTCGAATTGAGTAATTCTTAGTTTCCTTCACTATTTTATCTAGATTTTTAGACATAAACACATAAGGAATATAACAATACATACCCTTTTTTATGCCTCACGTGCTTGTTGAGACAAAACCTTAAATCCTTCACCAAATTAGTCTTTAGGAACTTGAGAGTCACCATCATCCACTTCTAGCTCCAAAGATATTTTTTGAGGTTCTATTTCCTTTTCCAAATCTATCCCTACTCATAAATTGTATCCTTGATAAAATATTTAGTGCTCTTTTTGTCCAACTCCTCATTGAGCTTTGGCACTAATTTTTTCACCCAATATTTATTGTAAAAGATAAGAGAGAATTCACCATCAAATACCCATATTGGTGGCATCTTAATCTTCTAAATGTGATTCCAAAATAATCAAGAGTTTGGACATGCGAAACATGCCCTCATTACGTGAATATTTTATCTGTTAATGCTTTGCAAAGGTCCATACCTACCAAAATCCACTGAAAATTTATTAACCCATTGTCCATAAAGCTCAAGAATTTCAATGGAACTCTTGATATCCTTGAAGGTCATGACATCCAAAACTCTATGGGAAGTTCTAGTAGCTTTACCCAAACCAAAACTATATATGGTTTTTCCAACTTGACATCAAAAAAGGAGTCCACCTCTTAAGTATCATAACCAACAAACATCACTTCCAAATATGTTTCAAAATCAACTTTGCATCCCTAGAATACTTAAGGATAAAACTCATCCACCTTATGGTTAATACACAAAATTGTGGACAATACCTAACTTTATTTCCTAGTTAACACATATACACTCCTTTTAGGTTTTTGCACTAATTCTTCATCCATAGAACCTACCAACTAATCCTTATTTCACAAACCATATCACCTACTTAATTTTGACATCGTCATTAAATACCAATTGCATAGAGATACCCTTCTTGAAAATGCACTTTTTGGTGTGTCTATAACATGGAAACTCCCCACTTCTATTCCAACTCCCAATGCATCAACAGAGGTGGTGCTAGGCTTTTGGTTATTAAACCCTTTTCCCTCCCCATGCAAACTTTAAATCATGAAAAAGACCTTGGTTGGAAGTCTTTCCTTGGCTTATATCAACCCCCAAGGGAACTGAAAACCTCACTACAAGATCTTCATCCCCTTCAATTTTTTGCCTTGAGACAAAAGGACTTGGATAAGAGAAAAACCAACTCCATTAAAAGGAGAAAATGGTAAGATAGTGTCTCAAGTATTTAATTTGTTAGATTTAGATTATATTAAAGTGGTCTAGAAATAGTTATTAAATCTATTAGTTGTATTATTTAAGCACCCCAACTCGAACTCTTGTCTTCCACCATGAGTGAGAGGTAGGTCAATAGGTACCTCCATTCATCATCCTATCCATGCTAAGGTAAAGGTATGAGATATAAATCTCGATATGCATGAGAGGAAGGCCTTTTTTAGAGGATCTAATCCTTCATCAAGGGATCGCATAGATTTTAGGTGTATCTAATATAGTAATGAACAATTTTTAGGAAGGCATGTGAAAAGGGTACAATGGAGGATTGCCAATGAGAAAAAAATAAAATAATTGAACAATTTTTTTAGGGAATTCAATAATGTTAAAAATAAAGAGGTACAATGGGAGATTGCCAATGAAAATAAAAAAAAAAAATTGTATTTTTGAATGAAAAAAGAGTGGAAAAGGTCAACAACAATTATTTCACACCATAACAAATCAACCATTATTATTTAGTTGGGCACCACTCCCTTGAGCTACCTCCATTTGGAAAGAAATTTTTATTATATTCAAGATTTATATTGTTTTGAGCCACATCTCTGAAATTATTATGGAATTAAATTTTGATAGAATGTTATTTATGTCTACAAACAATTCCAAAACTTATAAATTTTATATAATCTATTTTTATAATATATATAATAATATTAATATATATATCTATCTGTTATTTAATATATATATAATATAATATATATTCGTAATGTTATTCGTGTATTAGCTGATAAAAGAATTACATCTCTCAGTTCTCTCCCGTTGTCTGCCACTTGGGAGGCCAGAGCAACGATAGAATAACAAAATTTTGACACCAAAAACTATTACTAATACATCATAACTTTGACTAGACTTCCTTATAGAGCTATGAGTAGCACAATATATACATCTAGGATGAACAAAATGATCCAAGCTAGTTTTTTTAGAACATAACATAAAAACAATGAAACGAGATTTCATAAGATAGACATAGTAAGAGAGAACCATGAGAGACCGGGCATGCAATGCCTCTACCAACACACATAAATTTCCTTTGCTTAACTCCATGTGAGGTAGAATTACTTCTTGAGTGTGCAAAGGGTAGAGCCATTAAGATCAATGGCTAGTTGGAAACTTAGAAACATTTCCCACGTTCCCGAATTAAGATTAATGGTGTAAATTTTTTCCCTTAGTATGCCTAGCATGTTTGGAAGAGTTACCACCCCAATCAAGGAAAAAATAAACTAAAATAATTAATACTTGCACCGAGAACCACTCTACATCCCAATATAAGGGAGATGTGTAGGTGTAATGTAAGAAAGTATGTAAACATTTTTACATGCCAACTCAATTAAATAATAAGAAAAAGTTAAAAGTAATATAGAGCCTAATATGGGGAGCTGTTAAAGTTAAAAGTAATAAAGTAATAAAATTCAAATTGTTATATTGTAATTTTGTTTTTATTAAAAAAATTACGAATAACTTTTTAAATAAAAGAAAATTATAATATACATATCACATTAAAATATATAACATGTATACTTACATCAATTTTACCTTATAAATTAAAAATAATGATTCTATAACAATATTTAAAAAAAAAAGCACATAAAATTTTAATACTTACAATATAAGAGTGTTTTTAGCCATGGATATTCACTCCCACTTTACCATAAATATTATTAACTTGTAAATAGGCTTAAATGACGAGTTGTTGATGTGAAGTTGGATGGCTTTTGGTCCAAGCCGCTCAGGGCTCTATGTAGCTAGAATGGTTTGCGTAGTTTTGAGAAGGGTGCTCATGGGTCCTTTAAGATTACTGGATTGAAGATAAAGAAAATTCATTGGAACCTAGGTAATAAAATTTAATTGACTACTCAGACCTTTCCTTTCAGCATGAGTGGCTCAAAGCTTCAGGGAGGTTCCTCAACCAATCAATAGTATCGACACCCTGGTGGAAGTTTCCGATGGAGCCTAGACTGGGGGTTTGCATGGAATTGGAGAAGAACTAGGAATTTTGGACACAGACTCTCAGAGAGTTTGAAATGTGCTTTTGGACAACTCACTTGGAATTACAGGTATTTAATCTTGGGCTAATTTTCATTGTTTTCTAGAGTTTCATTTGTGGGGATTATAGTAGTGGTTATGAGGTTTGTTGTGTAAGAGTTAGAAATTATATAGGAGGCAAGGTGAACCTTAAGACATTTAGTGTTTCCCCCTTTTCACTTTGGTCCCCAGGGTCTTGTTTGGTGTGGATTTGGTTGCTTGGGGGATTTTCTCACTAGAGGTGGTTGGTTGTTTTTATCTAAACGACCTAGCTTGTAAAATAACAGTGGGGTGGCTTATTCAGAGGGTGGCCATGTAGCAAAGGGTTGTGGGCTAAGCGTTGTTGGAATTTTGACAGGGGACAACTTGGGCCCAAAAGGTAGTGGAGATAGTTGGCTGGTGGTGCGGGGTTTCAAGTGCCCAGTTAGATGAAAGGTGAGGGTCAGTGGTATGCCCAGGTGGACTCGAAGCACAAGTAGAGTCTTTGGTTGGGAAGAGTGTAGCCTGGTGATAGGTGGTTGTCATTGTTGTCAACCCAAGACGCACCAGGGAATGGAGATCCAATTTTGTAAACTAAAACCCCAAAGGGTAGTGACATGACACTAATTTAAGGGTTTGACCTGCTCATCTTAACAGTGATGTCTCCTCTTGAAAACTGAAGGTACTCAACAAAGTAAGAAGTAGTGTATAGGAAGTTTATTCACCTATGGTTGTCAATATATGACAGTAATTCTACTGCAATCTCATTGTCTATAGGTTGAATGAATTCAACAACCAAAGCCAATAACCCAATCATTGAATTCACAACCTTGGTAGTACCATATGCACTAAGCCAATCCTTGATTTCAATTTTTTGTGGAATTGAAAATATTTCTAGGAAAGATCACACAAATATTAAATAAGGTTTTTAATGGTTAGTTAAAATATTTAATTTAAAAGTTATTAAGGGCTATTTATCATTATTAATGGGTTTATAATCTTAAAATAGGATGTTGAAGTGTTCCTCTCTCATAAGATGTGGCTCTCACCATTTGATAACGGTAAAGTAACCCATATTCATTCCCTCATGGCCAACGACCCTCTTTCCTTAGTACATAAGGTGTTTATTATTTAAATATTAATTGTTTTAAGGCCTAATGAAGCCTCTAATGTTCACACTATAAATCTCTTCCTTTACACTTCTTATAACTTATAAAAGGAGACATATTATCCCCTCAATGCATGAGCTTCTAATGAAATATTTTTAGAGTATCCTCTAAAATTTGTGGGCCTCTTGTGCTAAAGAAGAGATAGATCTAGCAAGTGAGGTCATCCATTGAAGGAAAGAGCAAGGGGCCTTTGGAAATACATAATGCGTTCGCACAAATTCATTTTCATTACAAGACTATTTGTCAAAAGAAAGCAAGGAAGTACATAGAGTGTTGGCACAATTTTTTGTCATTCTAGGACTATTTGTCAAAGGAAAGCGAGGGTTTTGTGGAAGTATAAATTCATTGCCATTGCACGTTCATTTGTCAAAGAAAAGCGAGAGTTATGTGGATGAATATAAGGTGTTGGTACAAAATATCAAGCCTTGCTAGGGGCACAAACAAAGTATTGCACAACAGTAAGGTAAGGCTCTTGTATGTCATCCCTTTAAAAGTCTTGTGAATTGTTGTCCTATTACAAGTCCTTGTTTAAGAAGGAGCGGAATTTCAAAAGATAAAAATATTGATTTTAGATCTCAAACCTACGGTATAAGTAGTTAGATTAGATCATTTGTAGTTTGATTTTGATCTAAGATGAGGTTTGTTGCGGTGTATTTCTAGGGATAGTTTGTAAGGTCCTTTTAAGTCTAGTTAGGGTTCATTTTAGAGCCGTGAATAAGGCATATCATCAAGGTCTATGGTAAGGCTTGTTGTAGCTTTTAGTGCATAATTTGTAGGCTTTTAGAGCCAGTTTTAGGACTGTATAAGTTCTGGCTCATGTCTGGTATAGTGTCTTCAAAGGGGTAAACGTGTAGGTCTTTCTAGGGTATAGAAAAGTTTTAGGATCACCTAGAAGAGTGAGGTATTAGTATCATCAAGATTCTAATGCCATCAAGCAAAGAGTAAGGTAAGTATTGTTATATTTATTTTGTTGTATATCTATTACTATTGGTAGAAAATATTCAATATGTTTATGATCTATTATTATTGTACTAACTCTGTTTGTAGCCAGAAGTAAGTTTTGTTAAAGGTTTTTTGTGTGTTATTTTCTTTGGGTATTGAGTTTCGTTTAGGCTTGATTCAATTACATATTCAACATAGTTCAAGCACCCCCAACTAGGGAAAATAATAGTGACATGAAGATAAGATCTACTAGTGACATCAAGTAAGGCAACTAGACACAAGAAACAAAATAATGAAGATTAAAGAAGAGATCGAGTAATAAAGCAATGAAAGGACAAGCAAGCAACTGACAAAAAGCAGAGGCATTTCAGCAGTATCCACATCAACATCTCTTGCCTTGTAAGGAGTTTGTCCAAGAGTTGGTGTCATTTGTCAAACATTATACATCATTGTAAATGGGCCATTATCCCTTGCAAGGGAGCCCACATTTCTAAGGAGTTTGTCATTTCCTGGAGTTAAAGAAGGAAAAATTGTTTTGGAATAAGGGCTTGTGTTGTTGTCGAATTAGGGTTCTTAGTTTTTTAGGACAAGGGTTTAGGTCCTAGTGTGTCAATTAGTAAAAAAAATCATTGTAATATCATTGTAGCATGGATCATTGTCCTTAGTACGAGATTCCACACTTTTGTATTTACTTTTTGTCTTTATAGGGTGTTAGGGTGGTGTTAGGCAGGTGAATGAAGCCACCATTAGGTTGGGGCATGTAAACACTTCAGGGTTGTAGGATGGTGCTAAGGTTAGTTGTAGCTCATTAGGGTTTTATGACATCCTTTCAGCTAACTACTGATAAAATCAAGGCATTGGGACATACTTTCAACTGATTGCTGATAAAACCAGGGCGTTGGGGCATCCTTCTAGTGGGAGTTGGAGAAAAATATTTTTCTATAATTCTAGGATGTTATATCTTTCTTTTCAGTTGGAGATGAAGATTAAAGAATTTATTAGAAAAGTGTTCGGTGTTTTTTTAACCAGAGGGGGTTTTCCACCTAAAAATATTGTGCCTATTGTCTTTATCTTTCTGCATGGTTGTTTACTTCTTTACTGAATAATTGCAATACTACTGAAGATTAACTAATGCTCTCAAAAAGATTAAATAAGTGCTAATTGCTAAGAAATATAGATTCCCCTGCCTCTTAGTATTTTCAACAATTGGTATGAGAGAAATTTCCTTCAATAACAACTTAAGAATTAGAAGGAGATCACGGAGTACACCAAGGATAGAGTTCTTTTGTTTAATGGAGATCACTATGCATTATGGAGTGGAAGGATGTAGGTTCATTTACTTGCACAAGGATATGAAGTTTGGGAAATACTTGAACATGGATACACTACAACACCAAATGAACAAGGTAAGAAAAATTTCATATATGATGCCAAAGCCAAGGATCTTATTATAAGTGGACTCACTCAATCTGTCAACATTTAGGTATTGGGCTATAAAACTACTAAGGAACTATGGGACAAGCTTCAAAACATATATGAAGGAGAATCAAAGGTTAAGGAAGCAAAACTCTAAATTTGTAGAGCTCAATTTGAACAACTAAGGATGAAAGAAGACAAGAACATTGTAGCCTACTTTCAACGTGTAGATGAAGTAACGAATGTCTGGGAAGGATTAGGAGAACCAATTGATAAAAATGCCATTGTACATCAGGTCCTCAAAACTCTTCCAACAATATTTAATCCTAAGGTTTTTATCTTAGAAGATATATCCGATTTAAGAAACCTTAATATGGACGAGCTACACTGGATACTTAAAACTAATTAGGATTAAAGAGGAAGATGGTTCATCTAATATAGAAACTTCATTTACAACATCCAAGAAGGTTGGGAAAAGAAAACAAGTATCGAAACTGATATCTAGTAGTTGAAAAAAGGAGGAAGAAGAACTTCCAAATGAAGAATTTGCATACATTATGAGGAATATGAAAAGAGGAACATGTAAGTACAAATATAAACTTTTGTTAGTATGTTTCAATTGTGGTGAGATTAGTCACTTTGTAGCTAAGTTCCCTCATAAGAATGAGGCATTTGCGAAAGGAAAGAAGGGTCAAATAAATTTCAACAAGCAAGGTAAGAAGAAAGGGTTTAAGAAAAACTTCTTCTCCAAGGAAGATAGTTCCTCATCTAAAGAAGAGAGTGACAGCGATGAAGGAAAAAAAAAAGAGTATTCTCTATGGCTAATCATAAAAAGAAGGAAGCACCCAGCGAAGAAGAATATGAAGAAGAAGAAATGACTGGAATTGAATTTGAAAACGAAGTTGTCATAGTTATAAAAGAACTCAAAGTAGAAAGGAAAAATGTCAATTCTTTGGAAGTTGAATTGAAGGAAGTAAAAGAACATGCCAATAACCTAAACAAAAGGAATGAAGTTTATCAGTGCCATAGTACAGTTAGAATAATCCAAAAGAATTGAATAATCACTTAAGAATGGGTTAAAGGGAAGTAACAAGGCAATGGAAAAGCTAGAAGTAGAAACAGTCTCTCCAGGAAAAGAAGAAAAAAGGGGAAATGTCCAGCAGAACCTTGCAAGTAGCTCTAGAGAATTGGATGAGTTCATGAGTAGTCAAAGGCTAAATAAAAATTAAGGGAAAAAAAGATTAAAAATGATGCAACTCCAAGAAGTAATTAAGAGACAGTTCCTCCTACAAGAAGGAATGAATACAAACGACCATGTAGACAAGATAACTCATTCAGGTACGCAAATTTGTTTAATGGTTATTGTTTTTAATGTGCTAACTTTGGACATATGGATAGGGATTGTCAAAATTATAACAAGTACAATTATCAAATATATTATCAATGGAATCAAAACCCTAGAAGCAAGTATCCTAGAAGCAGGTTTGCATGATCACAACATAGGTTTCACGACAACTTTGAAAGTAGAAAGTTCACGTAGTATGCTCTATTATTCAGGGCCAACATTGAATGTTTCAAATTCCATAACCATGGGCACATAGCCCAAGATTATAGGTACAATATGAAATCCTCCATTCATGACAACCCTAACATCAGGTACATGAAAGGACAACAGATGTAAGACGATTAAGAAAATGAGAAAGTTTCTGTAGTAATGCTTTCAAGCTTTATAAAGGAAAAATATCTTGAGGTAGCAACAAGTACATTAGATGATTGCAAGGTTTAGTATGATCCAGCCAAAAGGCTGGGGGGTACAGTATTTTGAAGAATCCAGCATGATGACTCCCTGAATATGGAAGAGGGGGATTCTAAGCAGTAGTAGTATCACATTTGAATATCAATCATTGATAGGTTGACATAACGAATATTATGGGCAGTTTTAGTAGTAGGAAAATCTAATCCATATTGGCAGATAGAATCAATAGTAATGATTCATATGAAGCATAGTATGTTAGGAAGAGACATGGTTGAAGTAAGAATTAAGGAAAATAATTTCGAAGCTAACAAGTTGAAAAGTATGGATGATTTAATTGTGAATACATGTCATATGTGATGTAGGAAGTTAGATAGGTGACATGATTCCAAGTAGCACCAAGAGAATCCCATGTCATTGCAGTGAAAAGGATTTTTTTAATATATCAAGAAATTAATTAACCATTGTTGCTTATATAGATATTGATTGGGTAGGAAATGTTGACGACCGTAAAAATACTAGTGGAGTAGCTTTCTATATAGGTGGTTGTCTTGTTTCATGGTTGAGTAAGAAGAAACATCAATCTTTTTATCCACAGTGGAAAAAGAATATATAGTAGCAACAACTTATTATACGCAGGTCCTTTGGATGAAACAAACCTTGCAAGATCTTCAAGTGAAGTTTGATGAGCCGATTCCAATCTTCTGTGATAACACTGGTGCCATCCATATATCCAAGAGACCTGTGATGCATGCAAAAATGAAACACATTATGATCAAGTAACACTTTGTTAGAGAACAAGTTGAAGAGAAGAATATAAAAATTGAATACATTGGGACAAAAGAACAAATCATTGACATCTTTACCAAACCTTTACCGCAAGAGATGTTTGAGCATCTTCGCCAAAAACTTGGGATTCTCCCAAGCTCCCATTAGATTGTTCTTTTCCATTGTCAAGTATATATGGGAAGTTGAGGTAAGTTACAGGTCCGCAGGAGAGGCAAGTTTTCAGGGGGAGTTACCCTTTGTCATTGATGTCAAATGGGGTGAGAAATCGTTAGGAAGATCAGCAGCATGATGTCAAGGGAGTTATGATCACAAGGGGAGTACTTGTGTTGCCATCAATGCCAAAGGGGGAGAATGTTGATAGGTGGTTGTCATTAACGTCAACCAAAGTAGCACCAGGGGATGGAGACCCAGTTTTATGGGCTAAAACCCCAAGGAGTAGTAACATGATACTAATTTAAGGGTTTGACTTGCTCATATTGATAGTGATGTCTCCTCTTGCAAACTGAAGGTACTCAACAAATTAAGAAGCAATGTATAAGAATTTTATTCACCTATAGTTGTCAATATATGACAGTAATTCTCGCCGAAATCTCATTGTGTATAAGTTGAATAACTTCCAGAACCAAAGGAAATAACCTAATCATTGACTTCACAACATTGGTAGAACCATATGCACCAAGAAAATAATTGATTTTAAATTCTTGTGGAATTGAAAATATTTCTAGGAAAAATCACACAAATATTAAATAAGGTTTTCAATGGTTAGTTAAAATATTTAATTTGAAAGTTATTAAGGGTTATTTATTATTATTAATGGGTTCCTAATCTTAAGATAGGATATTGAGTTGTTCCTCTCTCATAAGATGTGGATCTCACCATTTAATAAGGGTAAAGTAACCCATATTCATTCCTTCATGGCTAGAGGCCCTCTTTCCTTAGTACATAAGGTGTTTATTATTTAAATTTTAATTGTTTCAAGGCCTTATGAAGCCTCTAACATTCACATCATAAAGCCCTCCCTTTACACTTCTTATAACCTATAAAAGAAGACCTATTATCCCCTCAACTCATGAGCTTCTGATGAAATATTATTAGACTATCCTCTGAAATTTTTGGCCCTCTTGCGCTAAAGAAGAGGCAGATCCAACAAGTGAGGTCACCCATTCAAGGAAAGAGCAAGGGGTTTGTGGAAATACATAAAGTGTGTTAGAAAAATATTATATATGATAGAGAAATGCAAGACATATGATATGCGGAAAAACATAAACACATAAAACCAGAGAAACACAGATATACATGGTTCACCCAGTTTGGGCTATGTCCACCCCGAATAGCCAGTCCTTCCTTTCTATTATCCGGCAAAATGAAGAGACACAATCTACAGCAGATCCGCTATAATAACCTTTGTTTTCTCTCATAGTCTCACCTCTCTGTTTCTCGCTCTGAGAATACACATCTATACCACAACCTCAATACAATACCCTCATACAAAGAGTGGGGTTGCCTTCTAGGGAAAAAAAAAACCCTAAACTAAACATAAATTCTACCATCAGATCATCCACGTAATGAACGGCCCAGATTGACTAGAAATTACTATACTTTTGCAAGGCAATTTTACATTTGTTTTTAGCTTCGGGGGCGTTGCCCCCGAAACCCCTACCGGGGGACCTCTGGCCCCCGGACCCCCCAGCTGGGGGGGATGGCCCCCCCTAAACCCCCACGGGGGGGCAAGTCCCCCCCGCACCCCCCTGCATGGAGGGGTGTACAATCTTCCTAGGGTATACATCTAGCTAAAACAAAGACCTTTAAATTAGGATGATAATCATGCTCCACACCCAGCAAAGTGTTGACACAAATTCATTGTCATTATATAACTATTTGTCAAAATAAAGAAAGGAAGTACATGGAGTGTTGTCACAATTCGATGTCATTGCAACACTATTTGTTAAAGGAAAGTGAGGGTTCTGTGGAAGTATAAATTCATTAACATTGCAGGGTTGTTTGTCAAAGAGAAGCAAGAGTTATGTCGATGAATATAAGGTGTTGGCACAAAATATCAAGCCTTGCTAGGGGCACAGACAAATTACTGCACAACAGTAAGATAAGGCTCTTATATGTCATCCTTTTGAAAGCCTTGTGAATTGTTGTCCTATTATAGGTCCTTGTTTAAGAAGGAGCGTAGGTTCAAAAGGTAAAAATCTTGATTTCAAATCTTGGACCTAAGGTATAAGTAGTTAGATTTGATCATTTGTAGTTTTTTTTTTTTTTTATGAGGTTTGTTGAGTGTATTTCTAGGGGTAGTTTTTAAGGTCCTTTTAAGCCTGGTTAGGGCTCGTTTCAGATATGTGAATAAGGCATATCATCAAGGTCTATAGTAAGGCTTGTTATAGCTTTTAGGGCACAATTTGTAGGCTTTTAGAGCCAGTTTTAAGGTTGTATAAGGTCTAGCTCATGGTTGGTATAGTGTCATCAAAGGGGTCAAAGTGTAGGTCTTTGTATGGTCTAGCAAAAGTTTTAGGATCAGCTAGAAGAGTGAGGTATGAGCATCATCAAGATTTCCATGCCATCAAGCAAAGATTCAAGTAAGTATTGTTATATTTTTTTTGTTGTATGTATAATATTACTGTTGGCATAAAATATTCAGTATGTTTATAATCTATTATTATTGTAATAACTCTCTTTGTAGCGAGAGGTAAGTTTTGTTAAATGGTTGTTGTGTTTATTTTTCTTTTGGTATTGGGTTTCATTTGGGCTTGCTTCAATTGAAAATTCAACATAGTTCAAGCACCCTCAATTGAGGCAAAGAATAGTGACATGAAGCTAAGATCTACTAGTGGCATCAAGTAAGGAAACTAGGCACAAACAACAAAAAAATGAAGATTGAAGAAGAGATCAAGTAATAAAGCAGTGAAAGGATAAGCAAGCAACTAACAAAGAGCAAAAGCATTTCAACAATATCCACATCAATATCTCTTGTCTTGTAAGGAGTTTGTCCAAGAGTCGATGTAATTTATCAAACATTATACATCATTGTAAATGGGTCATTATCCCTTGTAAGGGATCCCATATTTGTAAGGAGTCTGTGTCATTGCCTGGAATTGAAGAAGGTAAATTTGTTTTGGAATAAGGGCTTATGTTATTGTTGGATAAGGATTCTTGGTTTGTCGGGACAAGGGCTTAGGTCCTAGTGTGTCAGTACGTAAAAAAAAAACATTGCAATATCATTATAATGTGATCATTGTCCGTGGTACGGGAGTCCACACTTTTGCATTTATTTTTTTGTCTCTATAGGGTGGTAGGGTGGTGCTAGTCAGGTGAATGAAGTCACCTTTAGGTTGGGTATTGTAAACACTTTAGGGTGTTGCTAGCGAAAGTTGTGGCTCGCTAAGGTGTTGGGGCATCCTTTCAAATGACTGCTGATAAAACGAAGTTATTGGGGCGTCCTTCCAATGGGAGCTAGAGAAGAGTGCTTTTCTTGAATTATAGGATTCAGTTGTAAATTTATTTTTCAATTGGGACTGAAGATTAAAGAATTTATTAGAAAAACATTCAGTGGTTTTTGAATTGGAGGGGGTTTTCCACCTAAAAATCTTGTGCCTACTATATTTATCTTTCCACATTGTTTTTTACCGCTTTACTGAATAATTGCAATATTCTTGAAGATGAAATAATGATCTGAAAAAAAAATTAATTAAGTGCTAATTGCTAAGAAATATTGATTCATCCCTCCTCTTCGTATTTCCAACATAGTCGACACTGCTTGGTGGACAACAAGGCAATCATGATTTACCAATGTGGGCAAGCTCATCATGGAGGTGGTCAGAGAGGTCAGGCAGAGGGTCATCGTGTTGGGGAAGTGGATGACAGAGAGGAGCTCAAGCAACGATTGAGCAAATCAACGGGAGGAGTTGACCTGCCACCACCCTTTGATTTTCTTGAAGCTCAGATTCATGAGCTAACAACCATGGTGGGGAAACTAGCTCATGACATACACGACGATCACAACGAGATCATCTCTCTCATGAATGATCTCTAGCAAAACTAATGGAACACATTGGACATAATTATTTCTCTCTAGCAATGTCAGAAGAGGCTACAAGCGAGGTTTGACAACATTGAAGGTAGGATGGCCCATATGGAGACAGAATGGACGACCCGGGGGCCGTTAATCCTACTGGTTAGTTATGGAAATTGGGTGTATTTTGATTCTGGGCCAGTTTTGGTCCTAGTGGGCAGTCCCAATGTGGTCGGTTAGCTTTGTTATGTTGCTATCTTTATCTTTATGTCAGTACCATTTGGAAAATAAGTCTGATAGGAATGAGGATAAATGTGTTTTGATTAAAAGCTCAACACAATGTAATCTTTTCCTAAATTAATAGAAATTTTTGACTTACAAAAAAAATCTAAACCCTCTATCATGTTAAAATATATAAGACATAAATAGTAGTTATAAATTAAGTTCATTTTTACCATATAAATTAAAATAATAATTTTGTAACCATATTTAAATTACATTAATAAGCACATAAAAACTTAATACTTACATTATAACAAGAGCTTTAACCATGAATATTCACCCCCACCTTACCATGGATATTATTAACTTGTAAATAGGCTTTCTTACAATACCATGGCTCATCAATACCACATGTTCAAAAACCATCTCTCATTTCACAATCAAAATATTATAAATATTTTTTCTTAATTTAATTTTATATACTTTTGCACTAAGAGACACTCTCCAACCCAATATGGAAGAGATGTTGTAATGTCCTATTATATTATGTTATCTAAACATTTTGATTCACATAAAATAAAATTATTAATCATAATTATTAATTAAAATAATTTGACTAGGTGAAATTACATAAAATAAAAAGAAAATAACAAAATTATCAATTATAATTATTAATTATTAATAATTAAACTAGCCTAGATCCATGTTAACTCGAGATCTATCAAGCTCTGAGAGGGATGAAATTCATCCCTGTAATGCAAACTTTTCTTCAAGTTTTGCATTCAAAAAAGAGGTTTGCACCTCGAGAGATTTGATCTCTCTGAGCACTTGATAGATCCAAAGTCACCTTGAGAGACTTGATCCCTCTCAGTGTTTGATAGATCCAAAGTTAAGATGGATCTACATTGGTTATAATTATCAATAAATCATTTTGAGTGGATGGAATTACATAAAAATAAAATAAAATCTAAATTTAATAATTATAATTAAATCAACCTAAAGACATTGAATCACTCTATGTGCTTGGTAGATCAAGTGTTATGGATCTAGGCTGGAGAGACACCCCAATATGGTAGAGATGTTGTAATGTAATGTATATTAACAAAAAAAACATGTTATTTTTATTGATTTTTATAATTATTATATGTGGTTTTTGAGCTCAACAACTCATGGAATTCATGTGGAATATAACTTATTTAAAGAGGGAAATTAAACCTTTGGAACTCTTTTGTCAAGAGGTGGGAATGCAAGTAAATTCCAGCGAAACTAAATTCATGTTTTTTTCTTTGAAAAGAAAGAAACATCAGGGTACTTTTCTCTTTGAGGGCAGCCACTTGGAGGTGGTAGATGAGTACAAGTATTTAGGAATTGACTTTCACTATAGGCCTAGCTGGGAGATATGTAGATCAAATAGAATCCAAAGAGGGTGAAAAGCTTCTTACCTCCTTCAGAACAGGTGTAGACAGACAGAACTATGGGATTGGAAGACTAAGAAAACCCTCTTTGGTATATTAGTGGTGCCAGTTATCCTCTATGGTTATGAAATATGGGGGAGCAACTTGTCAAGCCACAAATGACGAAAAATAGAAAGAATTCAAAAGCACCTAATCACAAGTAGCCTCAAAGTTAAATCAATGATCCCATATGATATCCTTTTAGCTGAGGCTGGTATGTTTCCAATTGAGGCATCAACGATCATTTATTTGCTAAGTTACCTAAAGAAGGTTGAAAATATGGATAAGCATTGATGGCCCAAATTGGTTGTTGAAGAAGAGCTAAATCACCGGAAAAAGACATGGATGGAACAAAAGAGAAAGTGGTTAGGCAAATGGGACATAAATCTACATGTTTGCCCTCACGCTAAGGAGGAGATAAAAAGGTGGGTTTTAGAGAAATTTAGGACTGCCATGTGGACAAAGCAGGTAGGCAATAAGAAAGCATATTATGTCAAAGAATTTAACCCAACATGGAAGCATGATGATAAAGAGTATTTGAGTTCCTCAATCAAGGTAACAACTAAAATTATAATTGCTTGGTTGAGGACTAGCTCGCATAATTTAAGATGTGAAACTGGTAGATGGGCGGTCCCTAAAGAAGATTGGGAAGACCGAACTTACATTTTTTGCAACAAAGGGGTGGTAGAAACAAAATGACATTTTATCAAAGAGTGTGCAAAGTATGAAGTTATCCATCATCAATTTGTTCGCAGCCTAAAGGTGAATAATCTTAGTGAGCTTTTTGAGGAGACAAGACTTCACAAAACAACAAATTTCTTATTCAAGATCCATAATAGCATAATCCACCTAGAAAAATATCTTATTATGGTTTAAGCAATAGTGGATGGTCCCTTAGACCGCGAGGTCTTGTGGATGTCATTAAAACCATTTCATTTCATTTCAAACCAGTCTAGATCCACCAAACGCAAACAAGGATCAAATTTCTTGAAATGAAAACCATTTTTAAAATGTAAAGAGATTTAATCCCCTAGACTTAGGTTGATTTTAGTAAAAATCTAAAAAACCCTTTAACCATCACACTCTAATAAAAGCATGTGTTCCACTAGCTCATGTGTTCGACTAGCTATTTGTTCACACTTCACCTTGGAAAATAGGGAGCAACCCTAACTGTGAGATCCCGTTTTAGATTTTTTAATAAGGATATAAAGAAACCCTAACCCTAAGGGTAATTGAATTGGTTAGCAACCCTAATTGTTAGATCCGGATTTTTTCTATAAGAATAGAAAGAAACCCTAAACCTAGGTGTAATTGAATTAGTATTATAATTTTTAAACCACTGGACATGAATTTGTCAAGTTCCTTTTTTTAACGGAACATGGGCATAAAACATTGATCAAGCCTCGCAGGTCTGCAACAGGCCATAGAATTTCATACCCACATATTACTGTAAACCTAATGAGAATTGGATTCCTTCGAGAGTCATGTTCTGGACTGGAGTATTGGTGGGCGAGCAGAGGAGAGCCAAATGAATGAATGGTGTGGAGCATGAATCTCTATGCCTGCTTGTAGATCTGTTAGGTTTTTCTATGCCTTGTTTCTTCTTTCTCAGAGTGCTTTGCAAACAAAGTAACGAATGACGCCATATTGTTCAAATCAACGGCATGCCAGATCCCTCAAGGTCACTATATGGTGATGGTAGGCGAGTATATGCAACAATTGACAAAATCATACATTCCACTGACTGACAGGTACATGTTTGCTACTTTGTCCTATTTCTGTATCTATCGTTGTTGACCTTACGCTCACTGACAGGTACAAGTCTGCGACCTTTTGTTTGTCTCTGGATTTGTATTTGTTTGCCTTTGATTCTGAGGTAGAAGTCTGTTACTATTTTTTTATCTCCAAGTTTTCATGGTCTGACCTCTGAATTTGCTTTAGGCGTTGTTTAAAGAGGCCACAACTGAAAATCTCACTTAGGATTTTAAAAAAAATCAGATTATAAGAATCTTTCAATCTTATTTTTATAGTGGAAATAGATTTAACATCATAAAAAATACCCAGCCACTTAAAATAGTGAATTTCAACCACAATAACCAGAATTTTAAAAAAATTCTGCGAAATTTTCTTGAAATCACACCAAAATTAATCTTGAATTTCAACCACAATAACCAGAATTTTAAAAAAATTCTGCCAAATTTTCTTGAAATCACACCAAAATTTCTATTGTTTTCTGACAAAACGTGACCTGTTTAGACCGGTTTAGAATGGACTTTTGCATTCTATGTCTTTATAGTTGATGTAGGCGAGTATATAGCTACTTATTTTGATTTCTATATTTGTTTTGGTTGGCCTTCCGCTCACTGACAGGTACAGGTCTGAGACCTTTTGTTTTTTTCTGGATGTGTCTTTCTTTGCCTTCAACTGACCGAGAGGTACAAGTCTGTTACTTCTGTTTTTTCCCCCTTCCTTGTATTCTTTATCTTACCTCTGAATTTGCATAATGGATGAATTTTTGGGTTTGCATTATGGAAATCTTGTTTATGAATAAAATCATATGATCAACCACTCTTTTTACCCCTGGCTTATGAGAGTGCAGGGTTACTTGGTCCCTTTATTTGCAAACAGAACGTCTTCAATACTCCATTTTTTTAGCCTGATTGCATATAGAATTTGGGTACCCATGTTTTGGAAGCTGGAAGCTGAGTATTCATTGTAATTTTTATTTTTATTAAACTTCTGAACGTCTTCAATACTCCAACCAATTTTTTTAGCCTATTTGCATAGAGAATTATGATACCCATGATTGGGAAGAATTTTTATTTTTATCAAAACATCTGAGAAAACATCAGTGACATTGTATTTGATTTATGTGCATGATTTTTGTTTTTAAAGGGGTTGTCTAAAGGTGTTAATTTCCTTGGATAGTTAAAATTCACTAGACTCTGTTTTTTTTTTCAAAAAAATTGATAATGTGTTTTTTTTTTCAAAAAAATTGATAATAGGAGTGTTTGAATTTTATTTTTATGGTGAAAATATATTCAGTACCATTAAAAACCCTTGAAAACCAGATTTCCAAAAATTTCTACAATTTTTTTTCAAAATCCTACCAAAATTTTCTTTGTTTTCTAGACAAAATTGACACTGTTTTAAATTAAGTATATTTTTTAATTGATTTCATTTTCAATAATGCATTGATAATTTTTTATTATTTTGTATGATGAACTTTTTATTTATTAAAATGACTAATTAGATGTAAAAGTATTAATGTATCACACAGTAGTATGAGAATTGAAGTGTTTTGGAATATTTTTATGGTCAAAATATGACAAATGTGTTGCAAATAATGTGAGTTTTTCTAATGATTGAGTGCTTTGAAATATTTTTTTTTGTAAGTTTGGTAGGACTACTTCTTCATGTCCAACTTCTCACTTCAATCGGGGGATAGCACAAGATTTGAACCCAAGACTTCCGGTTCGGTGAGATCAAGATTTAAACCGAAGACTTTCAGTTTGGTGAGACTTGAGACTTCATTTCCACTGTCATTGCGCAATTTTTTGAAATGCATTTTATCTTGAGACAAACGTCTTTTAATATTGATTTTAATATTGATCTGGAAATATATTAATGCAAATTTATTTTAACGTGTATAAAAAATGATTTTCAAATATTTTTTTTAATCTTTTTAAGGAAATGTTTAGTAATGATGGGGATTAGTTTTATGAGAGATGTTTAGGTTTTATTTTTAAAATTTTAAAATTTCTCTATATCTTTAATCTTTATATATAATCATTTTGTGAAAATTGGATATTTATAAATTTGAAAAATGTTTTGAAAGTAAAATTTTATTAAGAAAATTGTAGAAAAAAATTATCATTAACATCAAAAATATTTTTTTTAAATTATATTTTCTAATAAAAACAAATTCAAATTTGATCTAAATGTAAATATTTGATGATGTTTTCAAGTGAATGATTAGGTTTCTTCTATTATAATTATAATTATCATTATAATCTAATTCAAATCTTATCTTATTGTGAAAGAATTAAATGTTATAGGTTCATTATATTATTTTTCTTAAGTATTAATTTAAAGAAATAAATTTAATCCTTTGATTTTAAATCGAGTAAAAAATATAAAGTGGCTTACATATTACAAAAATATTTTAAAGGGCTAGATAGTAAAAATGCTTAAAAGCTATCAAATGTAAGATTTGAAAACAAAATTAATGAGATTAAGAGGGTGAGTTTGGACGGTGCTTCCTGAAAATGTATGTTGGAAAATTTGGTTAGCCTAAAATTGAGTCACCTTTTAGAATGAGCAACCTCAACGAGATAGTAGTAGCCAAGGCCTTAGCGCTTTTAAAAAATAATTTCAATTATTGTAGATTCAATTATCATTCCCTTTGGAACTCGATAGGTGTGAGAATTTTTTTCTACATTCAAGCTTCTGTGATCCATAATGAATTAAACAAAGTCTTTCAGATGAACCACACTTGTTGGTTCGAAATGCGCTGGCAAAAAATTCTCTCATGTGATTTCTACCGAAAAGTGTGAGAATGTTTGGTTATAAAATCTCACCCTTCAAATTGCTACTAAAAAAAGTCTGAGATCAATTTGGCTTCATTTAACACTTAACAGAATTTCATCAGTGGAAATTCTAACTTTCTCACACACTGTGCTTTGATGATGCTTCCAAGCATAACCCCGAGGTGGTAAGAGTAGGAGGGGTGCCTCTATAACCCAAGAGGAGACATAGTGCTAACCTTCTCATGGAGTCTAGTTGTTGTCATCGACAACCAAGATGAAGCCTTGCTCTCTATCAAGGAGTCAAACTAGCCTCTTCCCTTTCGATCCAGAAGTGTATAATCATGTGAGATTTTAAAAATATAATTTAGCACTTCACCTAGGCACAATTCCTTTAGGTGGTTATTTTAACCAATGGTCATCACTCCACTCAAATTATACCTTAATGGCTCCCTTCCCAATAATGATCACTCATTGGAAGTCTTCATCATACTCCCCCACTTTGTCATCATGCAATTGACACAACCCTTGGCACTTCTTTGTAATGCTCCATATTGTTAATAAATAATATAATAATAATAATAATTAAATAAATAGAAACTACTTATTTAACAAAATGGGAAAAACACTAAAAAACAAGTCAAAATCAACAAGGCATTACAAATGAAAGTGGTTCTTAAGGACTAAGTTCTCTAGGATCGGTGGAAGGAGGAGGAAAAAATGCATCTTTCAACTTGGGGAAATTTATTACAAGGTTAAGAAAATCTAGCATAGTAGTGTGACTGATGGCTTACGGGTGACTTGTTGTTGAGATAATATAGTAGCAAGGTCTACAGTTGGGTGGAGCATTGTTTTGACATATTGGTGGTGGTCAATAGAATCACATTTGGGGCATGTTAGATCTACATCAATCACTGTTGAAGTAAGTTGATCTAAGACATTCACCAAGTAAATTATCATTTTTATTATGGTCTAATTTGATTATGAATCTTTAGATTGTTAGATTGTTACATGTCTTCTTGTCCTTAACTCTCTCTTGCACCATTCCCACGATTATCTTGGATGGTTGTGGGATCTTACAAGCTTTAATGATCTAACCATCTAAATATTCATAATCGAATTATACCACAATAAATATAATAACATACTCGATGAATGCTTTAGGTCAACTTACTTGTAGGAAGGTTGACGTGCTTTAAATATAGTCTCGTTGACCACACCACTAATACGTAGGGATGACTCTCCACCTAACCATAGACCTTGCTACTCTATTCTTAGCAAATCACCCCCAAGCCCTTAACCCACCATTTTACCAAATTTTCTTAGCCTTGTCATAAATTGGCCCAAGCCAAAAGATTCTTCCTTCTCCCTTTTTATATGGAATCTACTTTTAGAATCCACATGTTATTTGCAATTCTTTATTTTTCTCGACTTCTTCTTTTTTCATACCATGTTTTTTTATTTATTTGATAATTAGTTATTTAATTATTATTTTATTGTTTATTAGTAATATGGAGCATGACATATGTTAATTTTCCACTATTCTATGTTGTTACAATCACTTTATCCCAATTATTTCCTTTAATTAGCAATCAATTTAATTTTCCAGTAACAAATAGTGATTGTAGATAGAACAACAAATGCAGTGTATAGTAGAAAACAATTAAGAGTGATAACAAGAGACACCAAATTTGGTCTTCGAGCAGGGAAAGACCTCACAAGGGGGACAACCCTTTCAAATTCTTTTTCTTACTATATTGCCATAAAATGTTCAGTAAAGAGATACAATGATCCAATTCATCAACCAAGAGTTAAAGGTCAACAACTTTGACTTTCCAACATACTAATATCCAAAAATCCAAGAGATGAGCCCAAAAGTCAAATCTGGTCAAAGTCAATAGTAGTTAACAACAATCAAAGATGCCTTAACTAGTCACAAGTCAACATTCTAATAGCATCTAAATGAGCTCGGTCAACTGACCAAAAATGCGCCTAGAATGCTAGTCAAAATGAAGTCAAACTTTTCCAAACAACTTAGTCAAACTTGGTTAATGAAGAAAGAAATTTTGCACTTAAACTTGTGGTCAAAGTCTATGGTTAATTGCAGTCAAAGTGCCCAAAAAACCATGATATTTGTGCTGAATAATGTAGCCTCCAAAAACAATCCAAAATTCTAAGTCAAACCAAGTCAGACTATGCCTAATCTCCAAAAAGTCAATGATGGTCAAAGGCAGATTTAGGCCCTCCTAAAATTCTCTCTCTCTCCTACTTGCACATGTGAAAAGAAGATCTGCAATTTCAAATTGTATGAACCTCCAAAGAGAAGATGTGTGAGATGTGTGTCCAAATGAGGTGCCATTGAGTTATATTTATATGTGATTTTGAACCCAATTTTGATTTTAGGTCGACCTATACTTTTGTGCTCATGTGGGTTTTCACATTTAAATATATTTGTCCTTATCAAATTAAATTCTTCTGAGGGCAAAGAGGGCCTTCTTTGGATGAGGAAGGTTGTCCAAAGGAGGGAATTTGTCCCTGAGATACCAAATTAACAACATATTGAATGGATTTCATTTTGAAATTTACTTTAGTCATGTAACTTATAGTTTATTTTTATTTTTTTTGCGATATCTTTTACGCACCACCCTCTACATCAAAAATTACATCACAACATTGGGGAAGTACAAGTACTCAAGCTTTTCTTCCTTAGCTTTCACAACTAGGGGGAAGTACGAGTACTCAAGCTTTTCTTCCTTAGCTTTCACAACTAGGCTTAAATCCTTTCAATTTATTAGGGCTCTAAGATATTAGACTTCTTTCGTCTATTAGTGCTTTAGGCACTAGATTGTGGTATCTTGATCTATCAAGGCTCTAAGGAACTAGACCTCATATAAGTCTATCAAGGCTTTAAGGCACCAAGCTTCATTTTAGTCTTTTAAGACTCTGAGGCATCTTAGTCTATCAGGGCTCTAAGACACCATACCTCATTTTTGTCTGTGAGGGCTCTAAGGAACCAAACTACATGGCCGTAAGCATCAAGACCCATTTTGCAACTCCATTAGCGATTAACACTGACTTTTTGGATTTCATCATCACAACTTTGTTATTAACCACTTCTCATATACTTAACCTTCTTAAAATGGCCCATGTTCCATTGATTATACGCATGTCAAAATAATCATTGGTATAAGTAGTTGATTGAGTTTATCCCCAACCCATAAGGTGTTACTTATAGACTTCTCCCTCATAGTTATGGGCCTCTATGAGATCATCGAATAAATTGACTCTCTTGACCATTGGTGGATTTTCTATAACTCACCACCTAACAAGATACAACAAATACATTATTATTTCCACATGTTGACTATCACATATGAACTTGAAAGCACAACATCATTTACATCACAACACTTCAAATAGTAAGGAATCACATGCTTGTGCATGTCATCATTAAACATTTTATCATAAAGATTTCATGCAATTGCATCAAGCCATAATTTCATGGGATAGAGATATGACTTTAACACATTCTTATCAAAGATATGACATTTCATAAAAAATGGAACCATATGTCAATATATCATAACCTCATATGGAAATTCCCTAGGTAATCATTGAGCATATGTAGAATGTTCCCATCCATAATTATTTATCTTAACTAGCACCTAGCCCTGATTCATGCTAGAATATATGCATTCAAAGGCCCCATTTGGATTCTCTCTCTCTCTCTCTCTCTCTCTTCTCTCTCTCTCTCTTCTCTCTATATATATATATATATATATATATATATAAAGCTATTTAATCATGTCTTACTCATAAAATAAATTAATCAAATATATGTGGTAAATTATAATGTATAGTGTCTACATCCTTCCAAGTCCAAGTAGCTCACCCTCGGCCATATTGGTCACATTGGACCTTGACTTGTTCAATTTCATGTTTCTTGAGTTGATGCACCTTGTAGTGTAGTATAGAGAATGGTTCGACCTAAAGGGATACCTCCTTGGAAACATGTAAACTCACAAATTTTAGCACATGGAATGAATCATGTACATAATGCGCAAGTAGAGGAACATGAAACACATCATGCATCTTTCTTAGATGGGGTGGCAGCTCAAGCTTATATGCAATTGGCCTAAGCTTATTCAACATTTTAAATGGTCCTACGAACATAGGAGATAACTTCGTTCCCTTATTAAACTTGAAGGAACCCTTGGAAGGTTTGAATCCAACAAAAACTTTGTTACCTTATAGTTTTTATCAATTCTCTTTGCATTTGTATAATTTTTTTGTCAATTTATAGCTTTCTTCAACCTTTATTTCACTACAAAGTCCTAACATGGTCTAATCCTATAAACGATTCTGAATCAAGGGTGTACAACACAATCTTCCATATAGGATTTCATATGGGATTCCTTAATGCAATTGTGATAACTATTGTTATATGTAGACTCCACTAAAGGATGATATTTCTCTCATTGATTTTGTTGGACAATAACATACATTTTCATCATTTCCTCTAGTATTTGTTGTATTCTCTTTGTTTGCCCATTAGTCTTTAGATGAACATGTACAAAAGTTGAGTTACATTCCCATAAAATTTAGAAGGTTTTTCCAGAACTTAGAACTAAACCATGAATCTTTTTTTGATATGATTTTCTAGGCACTTCACGGAGAGGATTTATCTCTTTTAGGAAAACATTAGAAATGATGGGTGCCTCAAAAGTGCTCTTGACTAGAATGAAGTGGGCATTGTTGGTTAATTTTTCTTGTCTTTGAGAGGTCGTAGGTATGCCTACCACAAAATCCATTGAAATAACTTGTCACTTAGTTTCTAGTATACATGGAGTTGTAGTAGACCTATAGGGTGCCATTGTTCTACCTTAAATTCTTGACATTCAAGAAATTCAACTATGAATTGAGTTATATCCTTTTTCATCTTTGCCTAGAAAAATAACCTTTTCAAGTTTTCATGCATTTTCATTCCCCCCCAGATGTGTAGCATAAGGGGCTCTATGAGCTTCTTCCATTATCAATCTCCTAGGATATTTTTTCTTTGGCACATGTATTTATCCTATAAAGTGTAACAAATCATCACTCTATAGGGTGTACCCTCCCCATTTAGACCCCATTGGTACTCTTTCTAATAAGGCATATTTTATTTGTTGGTATCGGTGGTCTTCCATAAGGTGGCTTAAAATATGGTCCTTTAAATATATGCTTCTATTGCTACCACTCAATGAATTCTAGGTCTTCTACTTAAAGCATCTACAACCTCATTTTCTTTTCCTTTTATGAAAGATACACTAAAATCATACTCACTAAATAGATCACTTCAATCTCATTGTCAAGTAGTAAGTTCCTTTTGGGTTAAAATATGGTCAAAGCTTTTGTGATCAATCTTTACTTCAAACTGACGTCCCATTAGATAATATCTCCATAGCTTCAAAGACATTATAGTGGAAACTAGCTCTAGATCATGGGTGACATATTAACTTCATGGTTCCTAAGTTTATGTGAACATAAGTAATAACTCCTCTTTGCATTAAAAATACTCCTAAACCTCCCCCTAATGCGTCAGTGGATACACAAAAATATTTTTCCATGTCAAGCACTCAAAAAATTGAGGTAGTTGTCAATTGTCTTTTTAGTTCAACAAATGTTTCTTCACACTCATTAGTTCATTCATTTTAACACCCTTCTTTTGTAGGTTTGTGATGTGATTGGTGATTCGAGAGAATCCTTCCATAAACCTTCCATAATAATTTGCTACTCCCATAAAGTTGTGTACTTCTTTAATGTTTAAGGAGCAAGCCAATTGATTGCAGTTTCAATTTTACTATGATCTACCACAATACCTTCCCCACTGATGTTGTGTCCTAGATATTGGATTTCTGTTTGGAAGAATGAACATTTACTTTGCTTCCCATACAACTTATGTTTAGGTATTAAAGTACCAATATTAAGTGTTATTGATGCTCCACTTCATTTTGAGATTAAATGAGGATGTTATCTAGGAATACTTAACAAAATGATCTACATATTTGTGGAACATGTTATTCATCAAGTTGATGAATGTAATTGAGGTATTATTCAACCCAAATGCTACTAGGACAAATTCATAGGGACTGAACCTTGTTATGAAAGTACTATTTGGTATATCTTATTCAATTCTTAATTGTTGGTATCTTAATTGCAAGTCTATTTTGGAAAACATTGAGGCTCCTCTTAGCTATATGGATTTGTTTATAGCATGATAATCAATGCATAACCTAAGGTTTCCATTTTTCTTTCACATAAATATCATTGGTGCTCCCCAAGGTGATACAATAGGTATGATTAATCCCTAGTCAATAACCTTCTTGAGTTGTACACTTAACTATTAAGTTTTAGAACAATCATATGATAAGGTGTTTTAGATATGGGTTTTGTTCTAGGTTTCAAGGAAATGGAGAAATCAAATTCTCATATAAGAGACAAACCTGGCAACTCTAGAGGAAATACATCAACACATCCAAAAGGTATTGAATGAAATTTATCAAAGGGGTTTTCATCTTTACTGGTCATCTACACTGCATAAATCTTACAACCTTTACTCATGCACTTTTTAAGCTTCTTAGGTGAAATTAAGTGTAAGGTAACTTTTCTCTTAATTCCTTCAATCACTATAGGTTCTACTTGATCATTTTGACAAAGAACCATTTTATTGTAGTGGTCCACCAAGGCTTGATGGGATTCAAATCAACCCATTTCTACAATTAAGTCATAAGTTCCTAAAGTTGTGCAGTGCAAGTTCATATTTGTGACACAACCCCCAATGTTAATAGTACAATTCTTAACTAGTGTACCGATTGATTGCTTAACACTAGAAGTCATTTCTACCATAACAATGTTATTTTGTTCATGAGCTACCAACCCACTTCTAATTAGAGAAAAAGGGGAAATAAAACTATCAGTGGCACCATAATCAACCAACATAGACAAAGGAATGTTTGCAATCAAGCTAATGGACTCCACCACTGTGGCGTCCAACTTGTTGATGGTTTATGACATCATGAATTTGATGTTGGACCTATGGTTGTTTTATTTTTGCATTATGTCGTTGTTTGACCCCGACTTGATACTTTAGGCATTTTATACTTCTATAATGTTGACCCCTACATTCCCAACATCCCACTTGGCCTTGTTTTTTTTTTAAGACCCCAAACTAAGCCACCATGTCCCGAGTCTCTACCACCTATTCCTCTCAAGTAGGGTTGACCCCTTTTTCTTTCTAGAGGTGCCCCAAAAGTTACACTAGCAATCTGGGAGGATTGATTGAGCTCCATTTTCTTCTCCTTATTGGCGTAACGCACGAGAGTTAGGTATTCCTATGGCATTTGAAGCAGACTAGAAATCATACTGCATGAACCTTATCAACGCTGATCTTACCCTTCCTGTCGACCCTAACAAGCTAGCATGGGTTGATTCATCTTCTGGTAGGGATGTCCCTGTCAAAGGGGTCTACTCATATATAACATCTTTGATCCTCGTTGAGCCTCTATCTGAGTGGATGGCCCAAATGTGGTTGTGGATTGCACTATTAAAGATTAAGTGTTTTTCCTAGTTGGTCTGTCACAATCGGATCCTCACATGGGACAATCTCACCAAAAAAAGGCTTTCTAGGTCCTACCTATTGTCCGCTTTGTGGATTGACCCCTGAGGAGGTAGAACACTTGTTCTTACATTGGCCTTTTGCGCTAGTCGTTTGGGTGGAGATCACACACTCTCTCAATGTTGACTCGATGGTGGATCTATCATCCATTCCTACTTGGCTCTCCAGTAAGGAAGTTGCTTAGAAGGCATTCCATGACCTTCCTTTATATTTGGGAATCTAGGTTTAGAGGAACAAATACATTTTCAAAAACCAGATCCTTGATATTCACTCTACTAGCCTAGGCGTTCTAAATTGTTTCTTGGAGGTGGGTCCATGGGTGCCCTGTGATCACTGCAGAGTGGCCCCTTTCACTCAACTCAACTATTCCTACCTAGTCGGCTTCTTTGATGACGCTTGCATACAGGGCAATTGTGGATGTGGCATTTACATTATGGTGGACCAATTTACAGCTTACATGTTCTGCTAGTTGGGTAGCTCTGGCACTAGCTATAGGGTGAAGGCCTTGGCTCTTTGGGGTGTGCTACAATTTGCAGGATGGCTCGCCATTGATGAGATCATTGTTGTTGGAGACTCCAAGTCTACCATTGATTGGGTGTAGGGTATTTCTTCTCTAGATGTCCCTTCCCTGTACCACTGGCTTCAACAAATTATGGGGCTTCGACTCTCTTTCAATTACATCTCATTTTCCCACATCTATTGGGAGCAGAATACTGTGGTTGACGCGTTGTCTAAGCGTGGTGGTTCTATGCCTCCAGGTTTCATCCACTACAACCTTTGGCTTCATGGTGCGCCCTAGGACCCTGGTTATTGCACTTTTTTGGATTGAATATGCCGTATATTTTTGGTTGCTGGGTTTTCTTGTTGCTTCATTTCAATCTGGATCATTGCTTGTTTTTTATGCTTACTCTTTAATGCCTCTTATGGAGACTGTTTTTTCTGGCTATATGACTATTTCCTTCTCAGGATGCACTCTGTTTTTCAGTGGTCTCTTTGCTTTAGGTGGAAGTGTTGTTTTACGAACCAAGATCATGTAACATCTTTTTTCAATAAAAGTTATTTGTTTTTTTTGCGTGAAAAAAAATACATGAAAAACAAGTAAATTAAGCAGGCATAAAATTTATTTGGGGTCAACAACCCACTTTATTTTTTTTATTATGGAAACATTGTTATTTTTTTTAACATTAATGTTGAAATTGACAATCATTGTATATAATCTACACCTTGTCAATAAATATCTCAACTTCAGTCCAAAAATATGTTTGCTACTTCAAAACAAATGTGTGAATATATCTGCAATTTGACACAATACTTGGTATCTGGTATCCATGAAAAACAGTTAAATCAAGTGGGCATAAAAGTTACCTGGGCTATTTTGTTGAGCTTGTAGTTGTTGAGCATCCCAGCAAAACAATTCATATGGTGATTTTTTAATAACAAATGGATCATTCATTTAAACAAGATTGCTATCAATGCACTCTACCTCTCCACTTCATGTTAAAAAATCTAAAATATGATACCAGTCTATTGTTGTCGTCTATAACTTGTCAGAGAATGAAAATAGCGAAGTTTATGAAAAGGTAAAACTATTAATGGGGACCTTGTTTACACTATAGGCAGGATCCCTTTAGCTTAAAGTTTAACTTGGCTAAGATTAGGACTTAATTCATGCAATTATTCAAAATATTTGAATTTTGAAGGCTATAGATCTCATGTGGAAAAATTCGTGACCCAAGGTTTGAAAAAAGAGGTCGGTTGGCCTATGGTTTGGTAGTAAACCGATGGGAGTCCATCTCAACTGATCCACTGTTTAGGTTTTGGTGCCCTCTATTAGTTAGCTTGGAATCCCCTAAGAAATATGTCAGGCGGTTGACCAACTATGCCCCCAAAAAAGGGGAGTTTTTAATTAAAAAATGCATTGTTAAAATGATTTTGACGAATATCGATGGCCACCCACCCATTCTACTAGCTCAAAGTGCAAGTTTCTATTTTGGCAGTTTTTCTACAATATTTTGGGTCATGAACTTTGGAGTTGTTTTGAGGCCCTAAATGGTGTTTTTTGGTGAAACGAGCACTCCACATTCATAGATTGGCTACCAAGCACCCCAAATGGAGATCATATGCCAAAGTTACGACCCCAGAAAGTTGTCGTTCCAACTTATCTTAATAGGGTCCACAAGCATTTTGGCACTTCATCTCTTATGGTTAGGTTTTTGGATGTTCAAAGTTTGCTCATTGCTTCTTTATGATAAAAAGGCCTTATATCTTCATTGTAAGACAATCGAAGAAGATGCATAACCATCATCTCTTCTTAGAGAAAAGTTATCATCATTCGATCTAGTTTTTTTTCATTATGCATTAATACAATTTCAACACTTTGCATTTATTAATATAATTCAAGTTTCACTATATTTATATATTTTGGTTACAAATCTTTATGTCATTTCGTTCCCTTCATAATTTTGAATAAGTGGTATTAGAGCGCTCTCCTTTTATTTGCATTTTGTGCATGTCCCCCACAAGATTAGAGTATAAGAAGTTGGGATTGGAACTATTTGAGCCCTTGCAAAACCGTCGTCGCCAAACCCCAATGGCCTCTATTGGGGCTAGTTTTGTGAAGAATATGTGGAGAAAAGCTGAATTTTAAGACAATTTTGGATTTGTGCACAGTAGGAATTAGCGAGGAATATCAGCCCGCAAAATTGACGTAGGAGTATCTTCGTGCAAAATCATCATAGAAGAATCAACGTGCAAAATCATTGCAGAGAGGAACGATATGCAAGGTGGTCGATGTCACCTTTGTGCACAAGGGCTTTAGCTACTTATACTGTTTAATTCCATCCTTAGAACCCCCTTATCATGTAACACCATCTTGATGAAAGTTAGTAATGATCTAATGTACCTCCCACACGGTCCTTTCAAAAACTTCCTCTTGGCAGTGCTATAAGATATTATAGATTCAATAGCAAACTCTGTAATGTACCACTCTAAGACACTCTCAAACCAATAATCTACTGAATGAGGAATCTTATTATTGACAACCTTCAATTGTTGAACAATCTCAGGAATCCATTCCTTTGGTTCAACAGGTTGCCAATTTCTATTATGATCATTTAACCTTTGTATCCACTATACTGACAATTGTGGGAAATCAACAAAGAAAATTTCATAAAATTTAGTAAATACATATTATTGTAGCCATTTGTCTATGTTAATCCATCGACCTCCGATCTCACTGGTAGCAAATTCTCATTCCTTTTCAATCCACTGATTTTTTTCCTCCTTGGTGGGATTTCACATTATCTTCAATAATAAATTTGGTCCTAACAACAGAACCATTGTTGGCGTTGGGGATAGTTTGACCTGGGTTAATGCACAAAGTTAGGCCAAGAAAACCCCACTAGACAGCAACCCTTTCGATATCACCTATAAGACAAGTGAAGTCTCACTCGAGGAACTTATAAGTACTATTTTGAAGTCCCCATCGATGCCTCAGGTGAGACTTCACTTGTCTTACAACTAATGCTAAAAGGGCCACTGTCTAGTGGGGTTTTCTTGGCCAAACTTTGCACATTAAGCTGGGTCAAACTATTCCCAATGCCAACAAATGGTTTCGTTGTCGGGATTGGGATTTATTATTGAAGGGAGTGTGAATCCCCCAAGGAAACAAACTAGTGGATTGAGGATAAGGAATGGAAAATTGTTGCTAGTGAGATCAAAGGCCGATGGATCAACATAGACGAATGACTACAACAATATGTCTACTAAATTTTATGAAATTTTCTTTGTTGAGATCTCGAAGTTGTTAGGAGAATAGATACATAGGTTAAATGATCAAAATTGAAATCGGTGACATGTTGAGTCAAAGCGATGGATTCTTGAGCTTTCTCAACAGTGAAAGAATGCCAATAATAAGCTTTCTCATGCAGTAGAGTATTGGTTTGAAAGTGTCTTAGAGGGGTACATTATAGAGTTTTCCATTGAATCCATAGTATTTGATAGCGCTGCTAAGAATAGGTTTTTTAAAGGACTGCATGGGAGGCACGTTAGATCATTACCAACTTTCATCAAGATGCTATTAAGTGACAAGGGAGTTCTAAGGATGGAGTTTGACAATATGAGTAGCTAAACCCCTTTTGCGCAAAGGGCGAGCTGGGGGATGACCAAGGAATGGTCTGATGGAATAGGGCTTGGGATAAGAGGAAGGAGGAGGTAAATAGTGGATGAATTGTGGGAATTCCAAGCTAATTGCTAGAAGGAATGCCGAGGTGTTATATAATTTACAATGTGAAACAAGGAAGCCAAGGAAGAAAGTGCATGGCAGGAAATCATGAAATACTTTGAGAGCCGAGTCTTGCGTAGTGTAAGAAGGTTTCGATGCAATGATGAGAGAAGAAAGATCTACAACAATACATGCAATTAGAAAAATCCCAACAAAGGAATTAAGAAAGGTAATAGGAGCAATGGAGATCAAAGAAGTCTTAAAGGAGTGCAACTTGGCATACCGAACGAAGAAGAAAAGGACGAAGGACACTCATATTGCAAGCCGAGAGTATTAAAACTGGTGCATCCTAGTCACCTTGCTCAAACTATGCCCTGCATCAAAACCATGAACTGCACACATTTGTTGATCCAGATGTAAGTTTACCTAGTAGTGTTTTTCATACTTCAGTAAGGAAAGTGAAAGTAGTATGACTAGCAATGGGAGTGAACCCAATCAATTGAAGGGAAGTGGACCATAGAGTTCCCTAGTAAAGAATATTGCATAGAGTACGTCATAAGAAAGAGTGGGTATACCTAGAAATCCTTTATCAATATTCTAGTGTGCAGAAGAAAATGGTAGATACTTCAAAGATGTCTAATTTTCATTGTTATGGGACGGAGGATCTCAACCAACATTTGTTCATATGTGAGGCAGTTTGGAATGCAAATCAAGTCTAGGGTGATGATACCAAGGTGGCACAACTAGAAACTACTTTTAGAGGCCATGCATTGACGTGGTATATGAAGTATAAGAATATTACTCCAGTTGGACAACATAAATGGTTGGTAGAAATAAAGCAAAGGATTGCTGAAGAAGTTCTAGAAGCCTAAGTTAGAGTCGCAACAAATTACAAAATTAAAGGAGATTAAACAAGGACAAAATGAATTTGTGGGATTATGATCAAAGATTTGAAGTATTATTGGGTAGATTGACATCTGAGATTCTAGTTGCACAACACAAGGAGTGGTTCATCACTAGATATTCCCCCATATTTGAGTACCATTAACCCAACAGAAGATTTCATCATAATTAGAAGCATTGGACATCGCCTTGAAATTGGAGGCATCTCCAATACCAATCAACCACTGTTATTTATCTTTGTTTTCAATAAATATCTTAACTTCAATCCAAAAATATGTTTGTTTCTTCAAAATAAATGTGTGATTGTATCTATAACTTGACACAATATGCAGTGTCCATGAAAAGTAAGTAAATTAAGTGGGCTTAAAATTTATTTGTGGTCAACAATATGCTTTGATTTCGCTGGAAACATTAATTTTCCCCTTTTTTTAAGATTAATTATGAAATCGACAACTACTTTTTAAATTTGTTTTTAATAAATATCTGAACTTCAATCCAAAAGTCTGTTTCCTGCTTCAAAATAAATGTGTGAATGTGTCTGTAACTTGACAAATTTTTGGTATCCATGAAAAACAAGTAACTTAAATGGGCATAAAGGTTGTATTTTTCTTTTCACATCTATTCCTTTCAATAAATATCTCAAGTTCAATCCATAAATCTGTTGTTGCTTCAAAATAAATGTGTGAATGTGTGTGCAACTTGACACAATACTTGGTATACAAGAAAACAGATAAATTAAGTGGGCATAATTTTTATTTGGGGTCAACAATTTGCTTTGTTTTTTATGGTTACATTTATTTTTCTTTTATTAATACTATTAATATTAATTGTGAAATTGACAATCATTGTTTATAATCTACACCTTGTCAATAAATATCTCAACTTGAGTCCAAAAATATGTTTGTTGCTTCAAACTAAATGTGTGAATGTGTGTTTTCAATTTGACACAATACTTGGTATCTGGTATCCATGAAAAACTTGTAAATTAAGTGGGCATAAAAGTTATTTGGGCTATTTTGTCAGGATTGTAGTTGTTGAGCACCCCAACAAAACAATGAATATGGTGAAATTTTAGTAACAAATGAATCATTGATTTAAACAGGACTATGCTATCAATGCACTCTACCTCCCCACTTCATGTTAAAAAAATCCAAAATATGATACCAATATATTGTTGTTGTCTACACCTTGTCAGGGAATGGAAAAAAGAAAGTCTATGAAAAGGTAAAACTATCAATGGGGACCTTTTTAAAACTATATGCATGATTTTTGATCCAAAATTAAATAGGAACGCAACAAATTACAGATATAACTATAAATACAGAGATAAAACAAGAATAACACTTCATATCATTAATATCAAATATTGAAATATGCTTACAAACATAATAGAAATAAAATAGGCTTTGGCGATGGTAGTTTATCTTTGAGAAGAGATGTGGTGTCTACATGCCTCTGAATTATGTTACAATGAGGCTCAAGGTCATATTTATATTGAGCAACAAGGGAAAACACTAAACAACCAAAACCCTAACCCAGGAAATGGAACACCAAGAGTTTGTGGGCTTCGTTGGGGTTAGTTAGGCAGCCAACTTCCCGGGGTCGTAATTTGATCATATTATCTCTGTTTGGTGCATACGATAACTTATTGGAAATATATCTTTGAGTATTACATGATTTACGGCTTGCCCCTACCTATAGCTACAGGCCTGCTGTGAACCTCAAAAAACGCTGTTTAGGGGGTCAAAACTACTTCGAAAGTTCAGGACCCAAAAAATTGCTAAAAATAGGAAATACTGCAATAAACAAGGAGACAGATGAAAATCGCTGGAGATCTAGGTGGGTGGTCACCAATATCCACTCTGATCAGTCCTCCCTCCTTAGGAAGCAATGGTCCCCATTGCGTGCAGAGCCTCCATGAGGTGAGGAATTTTTGTTGAATCTGGTCCTTGGTGAACCACTTGCCTTAGTGAAGGAGTTGGCCTACTTTGACAACTTGATATAGTTGGATCCTCTGTTGGTGAGTGTTCTTGATCTACCTGTCCATGATTTGATCAGTTGTGGCATGTTCCATGCAGTCTGGGTTTAACTCTGTTGGTGTGAATTGTTTTGCAATGTCAGATGTGTCCAACAATGGTGGAAAGTATGGCCAAAGGTGGTCTACATTGAACACTGGGTGTAGACCAAGGAAGGGTGGAATGTTGAGCTTGAAGGCATTGTCCCCTACAACCTTGGTGATAGTGTATGGCCCATATTAGAGCGGATGAAACTTGCGCTGGGGTCTAGCGAGGCGCTCCTTTTGCAAATGTAGGCAAACTTTGCTGCCCACCTGGAACTTGTGCAATAGCTGATACTGATCATGTCGCTGCTTGTACTTAGCATTGGCTTTGTCCAATAGATCATGGACCTGTTGGTGGATGCGTTGAATGCGCTCAATGAAACTATTAGCCCTGTTGGCTTTAGACTGGACATGAGCCGAATCTACCTGAGTGGCTGCAAATGGTATGGCCACATCAATGGGACATAATGGTTGAAATCCCAACCCTACCTGAAAGGGGTTGTGGCTTGTTGAGCTATGGAGAGCTATGTTGTAGCTGTGTAGTTGTGTGCATGGATGGTTCTAGTTGTACATGTGAAGAATGTACATGATCATCTTGTTGATGCCCTTTGTTTCATCATCAGTTTGGGGGTGGAAAGTTGTGGATTTACTAAGTTTGGTATCCATCATAGACCAGAGACTTGACCAAAATGCACTTAGGTATTTGTTATCCTGATCTGAGACAATGGACTATCAGATCCCAAAGTGTATCCACACTCGCTCAAAGAAGAGCTTAGCAGTGGTCTCTGCGGTGATACTCTTATTGCAGGCCGCCATAATGGCCATCTTAGAGAATATGTTGACGACCACGAAAACGTAGTCATTGCCAATGTTCATATAATGAAGGCTCGACATGTAATCCATGGAGATGGATTCCCAAGGTCTATTAGGAGTAGGCAAAGGAGTATATACGCCTTGCTTCTTGATTGTTGGTTTGGCAATGGCGCAGGAAATGCAGGATCAAATTTACTTCCCAACATCCTGACAAAGGTTCAATCAATAAAAATACTTTTGCAGTACTGCCACTATTTTCTCTACTTCGAAATCTCCATCGACTTGACTGTAGTGCGCCTCCCAAATAATCTTGGCACACTTTCTTGAAGGAACACAAATATGTCCTAGGTTGCATAATAGTGCATCGTGGAGGTGAAAATTTGGAACTTGCTTACCTTCCAGGATTGTATGGTATATGCTGCCAAATTCTGAATCGCTCTTGTAAAGATGCCGCCCCCCCGAAGTCTCGTGCCCACAAGAGTCAAGCACAGTGATCAACACCATGACTGGTGGTCAGCTGAGGTAGTCTGCAACATTATTGGTGTTTCCCTTCTTGTACTTAATTTTGTAAATGGAACTGTTGTAGGTATGTGAACCATTTCTGATGGCGATTGTTCCACAACTTCCCTTATGTCTGTATGAACTGCAGGGGTCGGTGGTCTATTTGGATGACCGTTTCCTTCCCCAAAATGTAATGCTTCCATTGACGACAGGTTTGCACAATGGAATACATTTTCTTGTCATAGTTGGGATACTTTCAAACTGTGTCTGAAAGTGTCTCACTGTGGTAAGCCATTGGATGCCCCTAGTGAGTAAGAATTGTACGAATAACATAGTTAGATGCATCCGTCTCAATCTCAAATGATTACAATAGGTCTGGTAATGTGAGCACCAATGCAGATCAGACGCGATGCTTCAACTCAACAAATGCCTTCTGTTGGGTTTTGGACCAAAAGAACTTTGCTTTCGCTCCGCCCTTGGTGACTTGAATTAAAGGCCAAGTGATATGAGAGAACCCCAACACAAACCTGCGGTAGAAATTGGCAAGACCCAGAAAGCTGCAGGGCTTTGTTAGAGTGATTGTGGCTGGCCAATCCTGAATGACTTGTATCTTGGTTGGGTCCACATACACAACCTTCTTATCAATGATGTACCCCAGATATTGAACCTGGGTCATGCCAAAAGTGAATTTTTCCAAATTGGCACACAACTTGTGTTATTGCAGGGTTTGGAGAACCTGTCAAATATGGTGGAGGTGCTCTTCCCAACTCTGCTCGAAAATCAATATGCCATCTAAAAGAACCACCACGAATGCATTGGTGAAAGGTCACAAGATGTCGTCCATAAATCTCACGTAGCTTGCAGGGGCATTTGTCAACCCGAAAGGCATGAACAACCATTCGAAAAGGCCCTCCTTGCATTTGAAGGAAATCTTCCATACATCAGAGGGTTCAGTAAGCACCTAGTGATAACCAAACTTCAAATCAATCTTGCTGAAATATTTGGCCCCTTTGAACTGGTCCAGAAGGTCATCAATATGTGGGATTGGGTACCTATTCCATACAATGATATTTTTCAGCACATGATAGTCAATACAGAGTCTCCAGGTCTCATCCTTCTTTTGTACCAATACAATCGCGCTCCCACAAGGTGATGAGCTTGGCCTGATGTGTCATTTCTGCAACAACTCCTGAATCTTCCTTTTGATCTCACTGTTCTCTAGAACAAAGCATCGATAGATTGGTTCATTTGGTAGCGCGCACGTGGGGTCAGATCAATGGAGTGATTGACCTAATAGTCCAGACACACCCCCATAGGTGAGGAGAAAATGTCCATGGACTCCTCCACGACCTTTTCCATATGTTGCTGTTGTGCAGAGGATCCCTGTCTAGAAGCCGTGGACACAATCTTCTTCTTGCCTTGAGGGTGAATCATAAGGAAAACAAATTTCTTGGTCTGTGAAATGATCTTACTGCATTTCTTTATAGTGATCACAGAGATGGAGGTAGGAGGGGCTACCTCTGGTATCCTGTACAACCATAAAGTAATAATCACAAAGCGAGGTCTAGACTCATATACAACATGTCACTTCCATAAGTATGGTTTTCCTAATAATACATCACAAAATTCAAGAGAGGCAACATCACATAATACCTCATTTGTGAAGGGCTTGATGTTGTAGGGAAGGCAACACTGCTGACTAACATAGAGATCTCTTCTTTAGTGAAGCCACTCAAAAGTGTACAACTACAAATGTGCTATAGTCGGTAGGCCCAACCGCTTCACGACCTCTGCTGAAATGAGGTTCTTTTGGCTCCCGTTGTCGACAATGAACTGCAACAGAGAACCCTTCACCCACATCTACAAGTGGAAGAGGTGTTCCCCCTCCTCTGGATCTTGGTGGTGGCCATTGTGGCAGTGGGCTCTACATCAATGATCTACTTCCCTTTGTCATTCCCCTTGTCGGGTTTTGACTTAGAGTCGGAACATGCGTCTGATTTGTAAGCCTTCAACTCAGCGACTAGTGACTGCTTGACGTGACTGCTTGACCCGACACTCACTCGTTGTGAGTGGATATCTTATAGAACTCACACCAGTTTCCCTTGTCCTTCTTTGTCTTTGTGTTGTTCTTTGCTTGCGGCTTCGACGGGTTGTCCTGCGTCGCCCCGCCTTGGCTTCGTCTTTTGCTCTACGGTTTGGGGGCGCTTTTCCCTTGCCTTAGATTCACAGATCCAAAGTCTCGCTTCTTCTGTTTAAACTTCTGCTCAATCTTGATAGCGTATCGATACGTCGTGCCAAGCGAGGAGATGTCCAGGAACTCCATCTCGTCCTGGGTGTACTTATGTAGGCAGTCGCGGTACTTGAGTACTAAATGTCGCTTAGAATCTTTGATACCCAACTTTGTGTGAAGGGCATGGAAAACATTGGTAAACTTTGGCACGTCTTGGTCCTTTCCCTACTGTAGCATGGTCCACTTTATGTATTTATTCTCATAGCTCCTGATAGGGTAGTACTTCTCTTTAATGGCATCCCGGAATGAATTCCAAGTGGGTGCGGTTGAAAATAGTGAAGGTGTACTTTCGTCGTCCTTCTCATAGTAGGTTTCCCACTAGTCCTTAACGTGGAGAGTGACTTTTAGAAGTGTAAAAGTAATATTTTCCCAACTAGAAAAATCATGAGCAAAAAAAATATCCTTCTAGCATATTTAACCATTTATCTACGACATTTGCATCTATCTGACCTTAAAATATGGGAATGTCAAATTTAACTTGAACCTTAAAGGATATGGCACTTCCAGAGTAGCTGCTGGAAGAAGATGTGTCGTAGCTGCAGAGGGATCTAGGAAAAGTTGTCTATCATCACGTTCCTTTGTCGCTTGAAGGCTTCTTCGAGCAAGATTTTAAAAGGATCTCTTGCCCCCTCGTATTTTTTCTCTTCCACCATGGGAGGCCTTCGGGATTTGCGACATTGTTTTTGCAAAGGTTCAACTAGTTCGATCCCTAACTCCTTATATCCCAACCTTGTTGGGGACATGCAAAGAAAAAAAGAGAAAGAGCAAGTCGCTTTGATACCACTGATCCAAACTTAAACAAGAATGTAACAAATTACATATATAACCATAACTACAAAGATGTAGCAGAAATAACACTTCATTTCATTAATATCAAACACTGAGATATGCTTACAAACATAATGGAAATAAAACTAACTCAAGCGATGGTAGCTTATCTTTGAGAAGAGATGTGGTGGCTACATGCCTTTGAACTATTTTACAATGAGGCTCAATGGCCTACTTATTATTGAACAATAGGGGGAAAACCTAAACAACCAAAACCCTAACCCCAAGAGATGGAATGCCAAGAGTTTGTTGGCCTCGTTGGGGTTAGTTGATCAATAAACTTCTCGGGGTCGTAACTTGGTCATATTATCTTTGTTTAGCATGTACGATACATTGTTGGAAAGATCTCTCTAAGTAATATAGGATTTGCCGCAAGCCTCCCTACGAAGCTCTAAAATACACCGTTTAGAGGGTCAAAACTGCTCCGAAGTTCAGGACTTGATAAAACTACTAAAAATAGTAAATACTGCAATAAACAAGAAAATTGATGAAATTGTCTGGAGATCTAGGTGGAATAGGTAGGTGGCCACCAATATCCACCTGAATCAATCAATTTAGTTTGAAGTTCAACTTGGCTAAGTTTAGGACTTGGTTAATTCATGTAATTGTTCAAAATATTTGAATTTTGAAAGCTATAAATCTCCTGTGGAAAAGTTAACATTGACCCAAAGGTTTGAAAAAATAGGTTGGTTGCTGTGTGGTTCCGCAGTAAGCCAGTGGAAGTCCACCTCAATTGATCCATTGTTTAGGTGTTTGTACCCTCTATCAACTTGGTTGGAATCACCTAAGAGAGATACCAAGGGAGTTTCAGATTAAAACAAGGTATTGTTAAAACCAAGAAAACACTAAATGGATGCACTGAAGTTACTCATTCTAAATGTTGGTTGAAATGTTGTGTTACAAGTTATGAAACAATTCTATAGTGGTACTTTCAGCAATTTGATGAAATGTTTTGTTACAAGTTATGAAACAATTCGATAGTGGTACTTTCAATAATTTTGATCGATTTCTCCATACATGTTGTCAAGAAGGGAACTTGTCTGCATGTGAAGCAAGTGATGGGCCTCGGTATTGCAACAAGAATGATGCAAATCCCAAGGCTACCAACTTTACTTATCAACCTGAGGTTTGTATAAACTTAAGAGGTATCGGCACTATAAGTGCAACATACAATGTGTCATTCTTTCGCTGTCATGATGTAATGGAGTGTATGTAATGAAATCAAATCCTAAACTAATTGTAGAAAATGAAATGCTCAAAATGAAAACTTTAACCTATTGCAAGAAAGAAAATACAAGGAAAGAAACATATTCTAATTGCATAAAGTAAATATCGTGAACTAAATGTCAACCATTACATTTCAAAGAGTTTAGATCCATTAACAGAGTTCATTGGATGTGGCAATTATCATTGTATTATCTATTTCATAAATCTGTCCATTAGCCCAAATCACCGAAATGTTTTGCATAGGTAAAGAAGCAAGTCCTAAGTGGTCTTTAACCTTCCCTAATCATTGATTTAGATCCTAGGGGTCATGATTCAGCCATAAAGGACAAAAACCAATCTTTTTGAGCAAATCTGGGCAAGTATATACACGCTAGAAGAGTACTACAGAAAACAAAAGATTTACTACAGGAAACTATAATTCACCAAATGACCAAGAAAATCATTTATTAGGTCTCCATTCCAAGTGGAATCACTCAAAAATGCATCTATTAACCCAGACTAAAAAATAACGGAAATTTACTGGTCTAAAATCTAGAATTTTAAGAACTAGTGAGCTAGTAAATCTATTAAATGCCTAACCTAATCAAGTGCAAATGCAATGGGGTAAATTTTTTTATTAACTAGAATTTTTTGTAATCTAATGCAAGTGGAATCAACTCGATTTAAGCTTGTTAGCATGCTCTAAAAAATAACAAAAAATTATTTTTATTTGCGACAAGGGACTTCCAAAAATCTAGATTTGAGAATAAACAAACTAATCCAAGTAGCTCAATTATTACTATGATCTTCCAGATTTTCAATGATGAAACGATGTTTTTGATCCTGCAAAATAACTTACTTCAACAATTTAACCCAATCCTACAACGAGAAATCATTAATATTAAATGCAAAAAAAAAATAAAAAATCAAGAGATGCATGTGAATAAGAAATGAAATAAGAAAATTAAATGATACAAAAGGGCTTTGAGGCTCCTGGGATGGCCAAACCCAAGGAAACTCAGAGTCTTATGAAGGAGACCAAGATCTAGAAGTTGAACATGTCATCAATCTTCATTATTTTCTATCGATACAATTAAATCACAACAAAAAAATGAAAGTAGAGTTGCAAAAATACGAGTTTTCTCCACAAGAAGACCAAGAAAAATCAACCCCTAGAGACAAATTTGACTTGGTACTTAGGAAAAATGATTAGGAATTATTCCCCATGAAAGAAGGAAGATTTCCCCACCAAAATCCTTTGATTAGTGGATCTGGTTCCCAATACTAGGAATCTGCATTAAATTGCAGGTAACACATTCCAAGATTTTCTCAATTATTGGAGCTCCATAATCTGTGCCATAATTCCAGGGTATCTTGTTGATTTATTATTTAATATTGATCCCCCTGTAGTAGGGAGCAAGTCTCTAGATTATCTCCTCCTGCAAATCCCCATAATTTGCCCAATATTCTCACAATATTCCACAAAAATAAATAATATTAGACACAAATATGCAATTATCCATAAATATTCCTAATGAGCATATTAAAGTTAAAAATACATTATCTAATGCAAAAAGAGAGATTTAATGTGCTGAAGGGTGGTCAGATGAGCCTTAATTTATGTCTAATTTAGAGGCATGGGTCTTAATTTATGTCTAATTTAGAGGCCCATCCTCTGAACAACTTAGTGACCTCATTGTACCTCATTCATGGCTCCGATGGCCTCTCCCTTGGGCATTTCTCAGTCCTTTTTCTTAAGAATATTGGTTGCAAGTTCTACAAGGACAAACACAAAAATGTAGTTGTTCTTTTCATGATTGTTTAATAGTCTTTCAAGCAAAAAAAACATGACTTTTCTCTTTGCAAGTGAACTCTATTGGCTTGTACATCCATTTTATTCATATCATCTCCCTTTAAACCTTCATTCCATTTTCACTCATTTTTCCAAAACTGTTTTTGCATAGAAAAATCATTGTTTCTTGGGACCATTAGCCTGCCTTATTCCTCTTATTCAATATGGATTCTTGAATATTTTTCAGTTTGGCAAGGTCTTCCACATCATTTTCTGACCTTCTAGCTTTTTCCACCATTTGGACACCTTTGAAACCTTCAAAACTCCTTTAGTTGAGAACTAGGATATTCGGTAGTAAAAACTGATGAACCTCAGTATTGCAACAAGAATGCAGCAACTCCCAAGGCTACCAACTTTAATTATCTAGCCTACCTTATTCCGCTTATTCAAGATGGGATCTTGATTTTTTTTTTTTTTTTTTTTTTTTTCCCTGTTTGGAAAGGTCTTCCACATCATTTTCTGACTTTCTACTTCCTTTTCCCACCATTTGGACACCTTTGAAACCTTCAAAACTCCTTTAAATGAGAACTAGGATCTTCGGTGGTAAAAAGTGATGAACCTCAGTATTGCAACAAGAATGCTGCAACTACCAAGGCTACCAACTTTAATTATCCACCCAAGGTTCGTAAAAACTTAAAAGGTATTTGCCCTATATGTGCATCATACAATATGTCATTCATTTGATGTCATGATGTACTGGAGTGAATGTAAAGAAATCAAATCCTAAACTAATTTCATAAATAGAAATTTCACTTTGGAAAAGAAATTAATCCTAAGAAAGAACAACAAATTGTAATTGAAATCCTAAGAGAATGAATTCAAATAAATATGCCTAACCTACATTGTAAAAATGCATGTCCTAATGGGTGTTTATTCTTCCTCAGCCATTGATTTAGAGTCTAGAGATCATGATTCAACCCTAAGGGACAAAAACCAATCTTTTTGAGCAAATTTGGTCATATACACGCTGAAAGAGTACTTCAGGAAACCTTGTAGCAGTTCTTATAGTACTACAGAAAACTCTATCGCAGTGCTTGTAGTACTACAAGAAACCCTGTTTAAACTTTTTTTAAGCAGAAATGATAGCCTAAGCCTAGGGTAGGCCCTCAACTTGACTTCCATGGCTTTCTCCCCTTTCTATAATATCTTTTAGGCATTGGACAAAAGTTAGAAAGAGATTAGAGACCTCTTGGAAAGCCTCTTTTCATCACTGCAATTAGAGTTTTATTTTGACGGTGAATGCCTTCTTGCCTTTTGTTGTCTTTTTCTCTTTTGTGGCCTAGATGATTTCCTAATGGCCTTGGAGTTCTCTGTTTTGTTTAGGTCTCTCTTAGGCACTTCCGTTTTTTGTTTTAGCGCAATTTGCTCATTTCCTCATTGTAGCAGCATTATTCCTTCCTGTAGCACTCATCCCTCCTCTTTCAGGGTCTTCTAACTATATCGAAGTGATGAGAAATGATGGAGAGGATTTGGAGGATGATGCTATGGCTCAGAGGGAGTACCGTGGGTTTGTGAAGATGGAGAGAATGTTTTCTATGTGTTTTTTAAGAAAATTTCAGGGCAAGACAAAGTGTAGGGTTTGTTCTTAAAAAATATTTATTTTTTTCTTTTTTCTTATGAAATGGGATGGATGAATGATGGATAGATATTGGATATGAAGTGGATGGAGGGCTTGGAGTGCTGTGGTGACTTGGCCTTTACATAAATTTATTCTTTTAAATGTTGTCCCAATTCCTCGAAATCATCACCCTTCCTAATTTAGCTCTTCCACGTTGCATGAGTGAAAAAGTGAGTTACAATAAACTAGTTGAAGGCATCTGAGACTGCTGACCCATTCTTAGCTTATAAAACCTCATCCCTCATACATTGACAACAAATTTATAACTATAATATGCTCAAGAAAAGAGGTCAAGAATATTGCATACATGTACATATTTGATGGTTGTTCGAGAGACATGCATGTTGCTGCTGAGTTGATGATCGATCCATGGTCCTCTGGAGGTGATAACTTCCTTTGTTTGCTTCTTGAGGTAGCAAAAAATCACTCCATTTTGAAAAATGGTGATTTACAATACACCTTTTTTTTAAAGCATATTTTTGCACTTTTATTTTTTTTTTTTTTTTTTTTTTTTAAATGTATAAGTATGAACAATTTTTTTAAATGTTAGTGATTTTCATGCTGATTTTAAAAAGTAATCTTGTTGTTAGTGATTTTCATATTGATTTTGAAGAGTGTTGAAAATGCTGATGAGCATCAACCCTTGATCATCAACCCAATCCCAGATGAGCATCAACCCTTTTTGTTTAAAGGGCTTAGTTTTTACTTTTCTATTGAATTAAGTGTGGATTATTTATTTAGTTATTTATTTTTTAAAGTTGGTGATTTTCATGATAGTAATAAAACATAAAAATTAAAATTTTAAAA